>JASFAT010004350.1:0-205524 GCA_031353405.1 Baronia brevicornis
TTGTCAGTTCTCTAAGAACTTGGAGAACTATGCTAGTGGCTTTGATTTTCCAGAGGACTTTTCGCTTCGAATTATTCCAAGTATAGACCTCTACATCTCTGAGCAACTTCGAGATTGTAGAGGAGACAGGCGTCAGTCCCTACATTCGGCATTACTAGTGATTATAAGTAAGATGCACTGGACGGAGACTTTCATCTTCAGGCGTGAAGTATGGGTGACGAAGACTCGACAAAGCTTTGTGAAACCATGAAGATTCGTACATGTATTTATACTGCTTTACTGTCTTTTAAAAATTTGAAAAAAGAATATCTACCAGGTAAACTTTTTTAAGAGAATATATTCAAAAGAGGGGAATTTACAATATTCGTTTGTGTGTTTGGTGTTGTGTATAGTGGTTGGTGGGTGGAGAATTGATGGCCGGTTTTCGGTAAGTTTTTGGTTTAAGTTCCAAATAAATCCACTTAACCCAACGGAAAAACACACATTATTAATTTTCTGTTATTGTTTTGCTTGTCGCGGATCTTAGCTAAGTAAAACTTTTGACTGTGACATTCGATTTATAATGTGGTTAATTTCTGGAGTTATGAATACTAACCCACCACATACACACATACATATCGTCACGTCTGTTTCCCGTAGGGGTAGGCAGAGACCACAGATCTCCATCCGCTACGATCCCGGCACACCTTCCTTGCTTCCTCTACACTTCTCCATCCTTTCATCTATCCTTCCTCTCACATTTATCGTAGCGAAACGACTCTCCGTTATTCGCTTCTCGCCCTCGTGGGAATCAGGACGTGATGGGTGGAGAACCACGTCGCCGTAATTTTTTAACAAATTAGTTTTATTCAAATTTTCCTTGTCCAAAGTAGCTCGGCACAAAAGTTAACAGACCGTCAGTCTGATACATGAAATATAATTTATGATGTCAAAAAAAAAAAATATATAATATCGGCGTCACAGAATGCCATGTTAAACAAGTTCGTGTATCATATTTGATTGACAGAAACAAAATAATGGCATAGAATTGACATATCAAATAACTTTGAATTTCGTATAATATTTCTTTGACGTAAATTAAATAATGGCTTGAAATTGACATTTATATTAATAATTGTTTTTCAAACCTGTCTATGTACATGTATGTTTTATCAACATCATTATTACTAGCCATTAAATATCACATAACTTGACATGAAATCAAATAAAATGGTCTCTTTGAAAGAATAACTTGAAATTGACATTTAAAATAATTGTGTTTCAGACATGTCTGTGTACATTTATATATTTTATCAATATCATTATTAGCAGCTCTAATAGTACATAGGTGGACATTGGCCTTCCACAAAATTGAGGGTAATTCTCAAAATTGAGGATTACCCTGAATTTTGTGGATGTATTGGGAATCGCAGATGCTGCTACCATATATTTTTTCGGGCGAGCGGAACTGCTCACCGGTCGAAGCGCGGTCGCTAAGCTACCACTCAGACGCCAGTTTCCACGGGAGTGTGGCACTTCCCCGGACAAGCTGGCCCGTTCATGCTACAGACAAATAATATGCCATTCTTGACAAAGTACTTGTCTGCAGCGTGGCTCTACTACTCTGAATTGTCTTTATATATATATATATATATATATATATATATATATATATATATATATATATATATATATATATATATATATATATATCCATTGAAGATCTATATTTGTCTCCCATATGAGAGACAAAGAAGAAGACACGAATCCAGGATTTTCAATATATACATATATTTATGACATTCAAATATTAGTTACAAATTTGGGTGTATCGTCAAACCACACGAACAAACATGGTGGGTTAAAGTCCGTTCATATAGAAATAAAGAGGCATATTGCATGAAAAAACACTCTGGCTGTGAAAAAGGTGACATAATGTGATATTTAAAAGTAAAATGCAACAATCTCCCAGTTCAATTTGATAGATAGACTTGGACATAGATAGACATTCGTATTGAATGGAGACGCACGAAGGATATCGAGTACACCGAAAGCATTAGTTGTAAAGTAACAAAATGTACACAATTTCTTAGAGATGTTCTCTTTGGGAACCCTTTAAAGTAATACAGTGTGAGTTACTCATTCAGAAGTATATACTATTTTAACGATTGGAAGGGCATTCGGGCTGTTCATGAACTTAAATGAAAGGAACCCTTAAGTAACACTAGGGTTTCCATTCTATACTAAATATGTATTATACATATACATATATATAAAGTAAATATTTATGTATATATAATTATATGTCCACGTCCATTCCTTCAGAAATGGAGAAGGTCTATGCCCAAATATACATATGGTTTTAAAAAAATAAAATGGTTTTAATGCCAAAATTTTAAGCAGCACATTTTTTAGATAAAAGTGCCCCAATCGTCGTAAAAAAAAGAGAGAGACGTAAATGTGTTTAAGGATCGAAATGAGGAAATGGCGAAGTGTTATCTCTCCGAATCAAGATCACACAGGTATGAATCAGCTTTTTCTTACATAAGGCAACCTCACATTAAATTAAGCTGAGTTCATCGTAACGTATACAGCTTTGCCAAACTAAGAACGAAGCCTACTCGACGGTACTTAA
Source organism: Baronia brevicornis (assembly GCA_031353405.1). Classification (NCBI taxonomy): domain Eukaryota; kingdom Metazoa; phylum Arthropoda; class Insecta; order Lepidoptera; family Papilionidae; genus Baronia; species Baronia brevicornis. The sequence goes on from JASFAT010004350.1 coordinate 2,615, forward strand.
TTCCTTTTGCTGCTACACGAGTACTCTTACTGAGTACTTACTTTGTTGAGGGTACTTTACTGGGTACTTTACTGAGGGTACCTTAAAAGAGGGTGTCCTATGGTAGAATTATGTTATAGATCGAATAATCAGTTAACGCAAGCTAACTGAGTTTCGGTGATATACCCTAACCACTCAAGTCGCCAGATCTCATGATCTTTTTTCTGTGATGGCACCTAGAAAGAAAAGTCTATGAAAAAAAATTCGACGACCATCTCAGCACTAAAAGAAAATATCATCTCCTAAGTTAACGACATCCCGACTTAATACTTTAGCAACACGCCAAGCAAATGGCACGGAATACTGTGGGTAGATTCTAAAAGTGTGCCCAACGTGACGATCAACATTTAGACCGAATAAGTTTAAAAACAATTATACCCGCAATTTTATTACGCGTTAAAGTATACCATAAAATGTATGGGATATAAATTTTACGATTTATTTTTATTATATATTATTTTGTAGGATTTTATTATTAATTTTTGTAAACCTAATTCTGCCATCCAACAACCTGTACCACCTTTAAGCAACCGTACCTATTCGTGATATATTTTATATAAAGTTGATTTTATAAAGTTTGATATTAATAAGATGAAAAACGGAATGAGCAATACATTTCTAGCCAGTTCAGCTACGATGACATTATAGTCATCATACTTAGACATTCCTATTTTTATGGAACAGATAGGTAAGGTAAGTGTGCCCTGATGGCAAAGAACCAGCGCTGTCCGTGGACTTCCACAATACCATCTGTATTGACCCTTAGGGTAGGTGGACAGTCAGTATTCTTACTGGTGTAAGATCTGCGACTAGCAAATACAGATAGAAAAATAATAATGTGTTTTTTTTTTAACTGAAAGAAGTGATTTACGAGGAACGTAAACTAAATCTTACCAAAAAAATGGCTGTCAGGAACTCTCCACGTGTGACACTTTACGGTTGTCTTCTGTAGAGTCTACTATACCTGATGACGCCTCGTGTTGAGGCGAAACACGTGTCAAGTGAAAGAGTGGTGGTAAGTATTTGGTACTGTTGATAGTGGTTGGGAATCGGAGAGTTGCTGACGGCCGTAATTTTACCAAATTATTTAATTTAGGTTCCCCGTAAATCCACTTCTTCCAGTAAAAAAAAAATACATAATTATTTTTCTACCTGTGTTTGCTTCTCGCAGATCTTAGCTAAGTAATAGTTCTGACTGTTTACATAGAAATGGATTTCCACAAAGTAACGCCTGACACCATTAATCACCTTAGGGTAAGGTCATAAATTATGGTATCCTAAAAAATAAAGGACATTTTAATGCCAATATTCTTTGCGAGTGTGGTACTCTCAGTCCATTCGTCCTGCAATAGCTTTACCACTAACAATTAATTATAAATGTCCGGTGCCAAATTAGATTATCAACCATGTCTACCACTTTTAAACAAGGAATATTCGATCATATTTATATTCAGTTATAGGTCGAATGTTCTTTATTTAAAAGCAATATTTAAGATTAAAAACCTAGTTCTGAACCGGATAAATTTTATATTTTTTTTCCTACCACGTATAGATATTATAATGAAATTCTTGCTGCAAGGTGAATATTTCTTATTTTTTTTTCTCATGTGTTTGTGTGTATTTTATACAGTAAACCCTCCTATAACGCGGTAGATCGGTTCTGGGTTATAGGAACACGCGTTATACGAGGGATCACTGTAATGTATAATCAATGTTGCTAAAACTCAAAAGCTGGGAACAAAAACTAAATAAAATAATTTAATGTTATAAAAACAAGACGTGCAAAGTTGATTATGGACTGTCGAATCATTATAAATTTTTCACAGTACATACAAATACATATATGACTTGGGAAATCCACGCGTTATACGAGGGAAAATACGTGTTCTACAAGGGACATGAAATCACGTTATACGAAATCGCGTTATACGAAACCGCGTTATAGGAAGGTTTACTGTATATTTAAATTTATAAAATTAGTTTTATATTTTTTTCTTTTGTACAAACCACCTTTGTTTTGCACCACCTCCAAAACAATTTACTCAGTTCTACCCGCAGGTCGACTGATAGAGAATGCCCAATGACATTAAGTCCGCCTGTTGTACATTTTGTGCAAAAAGTTTAAATAAATAAATAAATCCTCCTCAGCTCATATATGTATGTATGTCTCACTGCTGGGCACGGGCCTCCACATTTTTGGAATCTGTAGGAATAGATGTCCACCACGCCTGTCCACCAACCAAGGCCCATTCACGGAGTGACCGGACTAGAAATAACTATTTGTAGGCCACACATATATTTATTACAATTTGGGGATCGAACCCGCAATCACTGACTCCGTAGGCAGTGACCCCGTTACTGAACCAATGGGTCGTTAATTATATAAAGATAATATAATTAAAAAATAAAGATAGAAAATGATTCACGAGTATGCCAGAAAGCACTTAAGCATCATCAGTTTATTTTATTATACTTTAAGTTTTAGGCTTTTGAAACATTTCCACAAATCATGATGAGTCATTTCTTTGGATTAATGGCTTAAAGTGCCTTACTGAGTGACGCTTTTCAGCCTACTAGTGTAGGCTGAAAAGTATCTTACGAGAAAGTTGAAAGCCACAAAATCTATCGTAGAGAAATAATATATAAAATAATAATGTCGATATAAAACCGAAAATAAACTGGAGTAAAAGAAGGTTTCGTGACAAAAGTTGAGAAATGCTTGGATCGTTTGGGGGCAAGCAATAGAGAGAAAGGATGAAAGACGACTGATAAAAGAAATTTATGTTGCGGATGTGGATAGAAATCCTTCTATCCACATCCGCAACGTAAATTTCTCTAAAATCGTCGGTCATACCTTGACCGAATCGCTGAAGTTTTTAGGAAAGGCCAGGTCAGGAGTACCCTCAATCGGCGGCTCGCATAAGGAGACTACTGAGTGTGGAGGAAGCAAGGGAAGTATGCCGAGATTGTAGCAGGAGATGGAGATCTGTGGTCTCTGCCTACCTCTACGGAAAACAAGTATGTAGATATATATGTATTGTAGTGATACATTGATAAATCTATCGAAAGACGTCAGTCGAACTAATGCTTTTGTTTTTAAAAAACAATATATTTCATTTCAAATTACGCATTTAAAAAGAAGTAATATAATATAAAAGGTTTTAATATATTAAAAAAAAGTTTTAATACATTAGTGATACATTTATCAATATATACTACTACAGTATGTATGTAAAAAGTCATTGAGTTTTGATACACCTGTCTCTTTTGCTTTTATTTATTTATTTATATGCACTTCATGTACCAGCATGCAGGGCTCTGCTGGGGCTGACCTCCATCCTCCCTTGCGGCTCGTGGGATTCACTAAGACGAATTTAATATACCTAATTTGTTGAACATATGACGGCGACGTGGTTCGCCACCCGTCACGTCTTGATTCTCACGAGGGCGAGAAGCGACCAATGAAGAGCCGTTTCGCTGCGATGAATGGTAGCGGATGGAGCTCTGTGGTCTCTGCCAACCCCTGCGGGGGATAAGCGTGAAAAAAATATAATATAATACAATATAATATAATATAATATAATATAATATAATATAATATAATATAATATAATATAATATAATATAATATAATATAATATAATATAATATAATATAATATAATATATATAATCATGTACCAAAACGGTACATAAGCCGGACTTAACATTTTAAATTCCAAGCCTTTTTCCATTGACTATATAGTCTCCTTATATTTGGTTAACCATTTTTTTCACATATTTGATTTTTTTGATGTCGATAGAACTACTTTGTGAAAAGAAATCGGGAGGGAGTTGAGAGGGAGGCAGTAAATTATAATAAGATGATAAGTATAACTCACCGTCGGGGTAGATGCAAGGAGAAGCGTGGTGAATGAAACTCACTAATGGAAAGCAAAAGGTTAATTCTAATAATATTCTCTAATAGTCAAACTTTTGGGAAAATAGGGGATATGATAATATTTATTTATTGATTTAAACTTCTTGCACAAAATGTACAACGGGCAAACTTAATGCCAATGGGCATTCTCTACAAGTCAACTTGCGACAATTGGATTGGAGGTGGTGCAGCCTGTACAAAAAAAATTAAAACCTAGTTTTATAAGTTTAAATACATACAATACATTTATACGTATAACGTATCTAAGTATATCTAAGTATACACTTACATATACATACACATAAATAAACACATACATTTATATACACACACAAATACACAAGAAATAGAAAATAAAAAAATTTGACAAGGACTTCAAAAATTGTCGAACCATGACTTTAAAAATGTATTTGTCTTCGGTTTTTTCAATGTCAACAGGAATCATATTATACATCTGTATCTTTAAAATGTAATTACAACGCGAAATAGTTTAAGGGGTGAGCTTAATGAGAGATTTTTACAGTGTGAAATCTGATTTTAATTGTATATATTTTACATTACAGTCTTTGAAACTTTGCTGGGTTACAAGCGTGAGTTAACGCGAAAAGCAAAAAATAAATATTTAAAAGTGTTCATTAAAAATGGTAAGTTGAACACTTACTTTTAGCGACTATAATTAAGTACAGGTTTAGAGCTTGAAAAAGACTTGAAATTAAATCTTCTTTGATGCTTGTTCGTACTTTTTAATATTAAAATATTGTAAAAAAAACGTCATTATCAATAATAGACTACTGTAGTTTACTGTTGGACATATCCCTCCCCTGCACTGCTGTTGTTTTGCTGATTTCACGCATCCAGTTTCTGCCAGCAGGTGTATTTCTTCGCTCCATCCCGAAGAGAGACAGAGATCTCTCACACTACGTTTGTATTGACTCAGTCTGCATTCCAGCACTTACTAATTTATAAATATCGTATTTAATACTCTTTAAATTTTATATTTTTTTTTTCTTTTCTTTGATGGCGATTAGTTATAACTATTATGCCAGTGTCAAGTAAAATACGATAACATCAAATCTGTTGAAGTATAATTAGTTAACTTGTTACGTTATGTCTTGATAAAATGGTAGCTATTTTACCAAAACTCTCTATGGACTTAATAAATCACGATATACCCATTTATTTCATATCACTTCACTTATATGTCTTAATCGAACTATATTGTATAATACTTCACCACAATTAAACAATATAACTGATAATAATATAAGATTATGAAAATGAAATAGAAACACATTACTGATGTTAAGTAAGTTGGCGAGAAAAATCCTTTATAAATTTTAATAATTTCGGTTTAAACCACACATACACACACGCTAACATTAATGTAAAATATCTGAAATATATATAAAAATTAACTTTTGAAAATTAAATTAAAAAACTTGACAACACGAATTCTGCAATACAAAGTATAGTTATTTTATACCTTATACTTTACAATAAATGTAAATAAAAAAATAAATGTAAATAACAATTTAATGAAAAACCCAAAAACTTATTCTCTAAAAACCAATAAAAAAATGGCAGTTATTAAAATTCTTAATGCTGTTACCACTAGTGCATACAAAAAACAATACAAGTATACTACTTTCTTCATAAATTATAGTAAAGAAGCTATATAGATAAGTGGTAGAGCCATGCCGCATACGAATACTTTGTCAAGAATAGCATATTATTTGTCTGTACTATGAATGAACGGCTTGCGGACGTACCACACTCCCGCAGAAAACCGGCCTCTGAGTGGTAGGAAAATTACCGCGCTTCGCCCGGTGAGCGGTTGAGTTTTAAAGGCCCAACCCCCACCCCCAACCCATCTTCCATAGTGACACTTTTCTTAAAAGCCACGCTTCCGCACTGCGGATGTCTATGGACGGCGTTGGTTGCTTTCCATCAGGTGACATGCATGCTCGTTTGCCTTCCTATCTCATAAAAAAAAATTTGAATTTCTTATTGGAAAATTTGGCTATATAAGTTTTGAATTTTCATCTTTAATCCATGAATTGAACTCAGAATTTGATAGAACTTTTTTAAAACGAATCCTTGGCACCGAATAAATTCCGATCGCGAACTAAACTATGAATGTCAGAAATCGTTTGCTGATTGTAAGTTAATCGTGCGTAAGCTATAGACATTGCACAAGTTTTAATGAGGTAATTATAAGGGGCCTTAAGAGGAATTTAAAAAGCATTCGGGTCATTTTCAATTAGCTTTAAGGCAGGCCGCCTTATCTATTCAATATTACATAGGATATAAATATTGCAAGGAGTTTTACCTATTTATTTTTTAATAAAAACAAAACGCCAAACAGTCAATTTGTATTTACTTTTGTTTTACCAATTATAATTCATAAAAGTACTGGCTGAGATCGTTAAATATTGATCAACACCTTTTATAAAAAAGCTTCTATCAATATTTTTCACATTACTCAAGGACTTTTCCCGCCAACTTACATCAGTGACGTTGTGTTGTTATTTCATCTTCATAACCTTATATTATTATCAGTTATATTGTTTATTTATGCTAGTGTATTATGCATTATAGTGCGATTAAGGTGTATAAGTGAAGTGATATGATATAAATGCGTGTATCGTAACTTTTTAAGTTGACTGAAAAAGTCCATAGAAGGTTTTAGTAAAATGGCCACTTATTTATCAAGACGTAACGTGATAAGCTGACTTGGACATTTCAGGAGATTAGATATTATTGTATTTTACTTGACACTGGCATAATAATTGTAACTAATTGCCATCAAATAAAATAAAAAAAAAGAACTTTACTCAAAGACTTTTCCCGCCAACTTACATCAGAGACGTTGTGTTCTGTTTCATTTTCATAATGCTATATTATTATCAGTTATATATTGTTTACTTGTGGTGGGATATTATACAATATAGTTCGATTAAGGCGTATAAGTGAAGCGACATGAAATAAATGCGTGTATCGTGACTTTTTAAGTTGACTGAAAAAGTCCATAGAAGGTTTTGGTAAAATAGCCACCATTTTATCAAGACGTAACGTGACAAACTGACTGAACTAACTGACACTGGCATAATAGTTATAACTAATTGCCATCAAAGGAAAGAAAAAATATATCACTAAAGTTCTTTATCACTCAGTAATAAGCAAGCTTAAAATACATACGAAAATATAGTTCACATCAATAGTACATAAGTAGGTTCCTGATAAATTCTAACCTACTACTTATTATATTACATTAAGTAATTAGACTATTGCTGTAGAGATATTGTAGTTTTCAACGGCCTTGGACTATATTTATTTATAAATATAATCTAAGGCCTAAAAAATCTAAGGCCTTCTCTTAATATTTGTAAAAACTGTGCTAAAACGCATTGTGTCATAGTCAACCTTCTTTAAGTTCCCCTAAAAATTCATTCAAAAACTTACTTTGCTTAAATCCACGACAACAAATCACAATAAATAATGTTGTAAATTAAGTTTTTGACTGCCCATCTTAGTCTTTCCGCAAAGTAACGCCTCTATCAATTACCTATTTCATAGCAAAAAACAATAATTTTTATAAACAAACTAGGTTTGATTTGCAAATCTTCTTTTAAGTGGATAAAAAAAAGAGGAAAAAATTTAACACTAAAAATCTTGAATTAGACTGAAGAAGACGAAGAGAGATCTTGAATTATTTATATTTAAAACAATATGTATTCGAGCAAAAAACAGCAGCGTCGTAGTAAGTGCATTGAAAACATTGTAGGATAAATTGTCATTGGAAAGGTTATAGGATAACGAAGAGGGAGAAGAACACTAAAAGAGGGAGCGGAAAAGGTAAGAAAAGGTCTCTCACCTTTTCTTTCCTTCTAGAGCTATCAGAAACAAAAAGGAAATTGTAAAAATTATATATATATAATAAAAGAAAATGAATTCTCCGTGTAGTAATGTTTCAACCTTTATCTTACTTTGGAGTTATTTATGTGGTTTTGCCACAATATAAGGCACTCGTTGGTAATGTCTGATACGTGTGAGAGCAAACACGCTACGAAAGAAAGCTTGAACAAAATATATCTGAACAATGTGTCTACGTTATTGTAGGTGTCAGGGGCGGACTTGGAAAAACATATTTACATATAAAGCAGTTCATTAAATTCAAAAAATGAATATGGACAGTCAATAGTTTTACTTGGCTAAGATCTGCGACAAGCAAAACAATAACAGAAAATTAATAATGTGTGTTTTTCTGTTGGATTAAGTGGATTTATTTGGAACACCGAAAACTTTTCAGTTGTCTTCCGTAGAGTCTACTATACCTGAAGATGCCTCGTGTTGGGGCGAAACATGTGTCGTTTACAAGATGGAAAAGTGGTAATGTGTGTTTGGTGTTGTGTATAGTGGTTGGTGGGTGGAGAATTGATGGCCGATTTTCGGTAAGTTATTTGGTTTAAGTTTCAAATAAATCCACTTAATCCAACAGAAAAACACACATTATTAATTTTCTGTTATTGTTTTGCTTGTCGCGGATCTTAGCTAAGTAAAACTATTGACTGTCCATATAGTGATGGATTTTCGCAAAGTAACGCCTGACTCCATTAATAATCAAAAAATGAAATTTATTTTACTTAAGGAACACTGAGATATTCAGAAGCAAAATCAAATACGTGGTTAGTCGGCGGTTTTTACATGTGACTGATCTACCCTCACTATTACATACATATCGAATACATTCCACTATTTTATTTTATTGTCAATAATACATTTAGTAAATATTACATACATATATCATAAATTCTTATTACCTTAATATTGGCCTTTACGTCTATTTACAAATGAAAGTGTAATATCCAAAAAAATGACCTCTCCAAAGATATTACACCACATGTATAAATACACAGGCAGTGCTAGAGCCACGCTACATACGAATACTTTGTCAAGAATGGCATATTATTTGTCTGTAGCATGAATGGGCCGGCTCGCCCGGGAAAGTACCACACTCCCGCAAAAACCGTCGCCTGAGTAGTAGCTTAGCTATCGCGCTTCGTCCGGTGAGCGGTTGAGTTCCGGAGGCCCAACCCCCTTCCCCTCCCATAATGACACTCTCCTTAAAGTCCGGCAACGCTTCTGAATTGTTTATGTCACTGTGGATGATATGGGTGGCGTTGATTGCTTTCCATCAGGTGAACGCCTACTCGTTTGCCTTTCTATTCCATAAAAAAAGACAGAGAACTAACTATTAAGGATTACCTATGAACCTGAATTACCTTCTCGGACTAACTAATCGCTAAAGAAAGACGAATAAATGCGTGAAGTCTCATTATCCACTATATTATGGCGGTCCACTTTAGGTGCGTTTTACTTGAAACTTCTTTTCATGCTAGGTAGTGATACCTAGCTACCTCTAGCGGTGTAGCCGAATTAATATTACTTAGGAGCCTTTAAAAACAAGCCTACACATTTGTGATAGGCTGGCAACCCTTTTTCAATGCCTATAACATTGTGAATATCAATGGGCTACGTTGATTGTCATTTCATAAGGTGACACACCTGCTCGTTTGCCTTCCTATTCCATAAAAAATACATGTGTAGCAAAAAGATTCCGGCACATATATATATATATATATATATATATATATATATATATATATATATATATATATATATATATATATATATATATATATATATATATATAAAAAATTAGTTTATTATTAACATTAAATTATATTAGTTAAAGAAATCGATAAATAGTATTAAGTAGTTAACATTTCATAAGAATAAATTAAATAAGTTATTCTTATTAAATTTAAAGCAGAAATCCAAGTCCGTTCAAGTTTGCGTGCATATGGCCATTACAGGAGGTACGTTGATGTGGGAAGACACTGAGTAATTTACGTTTTGCGGTCTAAACAAATTATTTACAAGGAGCAGGTCCTGCCTGTTAATGGGAACATTACATAATCTTATAGGATTTGCATATTCATTTCTTGTTTAATTTTGTAGACACACATTATTCAGTAGAATTAGATAGAATAAAATAGAATGGAGACCACATATTTGTATCACAATTTTACATTAACTTAGAATATTAAAAATAAACAAAAAATTAAATTTAAAATAAAAAGAAATAAAAGGAATAACCTAATCTTATTTAGCAAAAACTAGGCCTGGCATCCTGACGATAATGTATCACCAACCTACATCAAATTATCTTTTTTTTAACATTGTGTCCATCTTACGGTTGTCTGAAAGAAATTGCTGTTAGCGATATAGACGTAAGTATTACAATTTTTGATTGTAATATTTGTATATAAATATTACCAAGCAATAATTGTATTACTTTGTTTAGGTGCATAATAAAGAATATATCTATCTATCATCTATATATGTATCTATATTCTACAGTCAGCCAAAATCATGATAAAATTTTGCTTTTATTAAATTCACGGTCAAAAAATCGAGTGGATTAATTTATGCTGTTCACTATAAAGTAAATATATATTAAAGGCAAACTCTAAAACACGCATTATAAATATCTTTGTACTCATAAGTATATAGGCGTGTTCTTGAGAACAACGTAAATAAGATATCCAATTTCCTGTTTCAAACTATATGTCAAGATCAAAGTCCCTTTGAAGTGTTCTACGTATAACTATTTTTGGGTTACGTAGTGCTTGAAGTAGGGGGCACCCATAAATTACGACGATCAAGGGGGTGTCAAAAAAGTTTTGTATTCTGCGTAACGAGTAACATTTCATGAGCTTCGTGACGTCATATGTATAAATCTAAAATACTAAAAATCTAAAATTTTAATTTTAATATGTAATGTTTTATATTTATTTCTTCAAAGATATAAATATTGAATTAGAAATAAGGGATGGATGACTAGTGACATGAGATACAGGCTCACCCCGAGTTCAGGCACTAGCCCGCCACATAAGAATGATTCTCATATTTTAACCTAAACATATAACTCTGTATTTTCGAAATAAATGATTATTAAATCATCTTATTATTATTAAATCAACTTACTTTTTAAGTAAGCTCTTTTAAATCAACTTACTTTTTAAGTAAACTCTTTTAAATCAAATTACTTTTTAAGTAAACTTTTTTACAAAAAATATCATTAAACATTCTTTCTTACTACACTGGGTATCATATTAACAAATATCCAGCACAAAAAAGTTTCATTATAATACGCAATATCTACTGAGAAAGATTTTTACAAAAGCTCTATAATTGGCTACGTATCGTTAGGAAATGGGCCAATAGAGTTGATCGAGATTCGATTCCCGAATAAGAGGCTTAGCGAAGGATAAAAGTACAAAGGAAAGCTCTTTCAAAATGCTACTATTATGCCGGTTTATGGCTTCGATTATCGTATACACTACAAACTACTCTTAAATACCTTCTTTATTTTTAAATAAAGTTGTTTATATTACATTATATTATCAGCCCTAAGCAGTCCACTACTGGACTTAGGCCTCAACCAAGGCGCACCATTTACCCTGATCTTCGGCTGCACGCATCCAGACTCTGCCAGGCGCATTGTGCAGATCGTTTCTACCAGGCGCCTTGTGCATATCGTAACTCCATCCTGCCGAGGACGTTTTCCAAGACGTGACCTCCACTCCAGCAGTCATCTACTCCAACGGTTGTCGGTTCTCCGACAAACGTGTCCAGTCCATTGTCACTTCAGTCTGCCAACTTGAGGAGCTATGTAGGTGACTCTGGTTCTGCGGCGAATTTCTTCGTTCCGAATTCTATCTACCAAAGAAACTCCTGAGCGACTTCAAACCAAGCGAATCAGACCAAGGAGTTGTTTATATAAAATAACCTAATTGGCTCAATAATAAAGTGACCGCTTCCGTAGCCAACGTTCGCTTTAATTCTTGCATCAAGTTAAATATAATTATGTATGGGCGACAGATTTTTAATATGAGTCTAAATATTCCGCCTTAAACAAATGTGGTGGGTTGATATCAAATCCAAAAATGCCATAGACCCAATGCACATGTGAACACATAATTTAATAATAATTTTACCCATTTACCCAAAGGTTTAATGACAGAACAAGTCTCCCGATATTAAGTCAGCCTTCGTACCAAAAATTATATGTTAAAAAAAATATTATTATTGTATTGTACATTACAAATCAATTCATCAAATATTTTTTTATATGTATTCACGCCTATCCCCCGCAGGGGTTGGCAGAGACCACAGAGCTCCATCCGCTACCATTCATCGCAGCGAAACGGCTCTCCATTGGTCGCTTCTCGCCCTCGTGAGTATCAGGACGTGACGGGTGGCGAACCACGTCGCCGTCATTTTCAACAAATTAGGTATATTAAATTCGTGTTAGTGAATCCCACGAGCCACAAGGAAGGATGGAGGTCAGCCCCAGCAGAGCCCTGCATGCTGAGGTAAGGCACCATAGTACCCGGGGGAGCTCGATCCCGGGACGATTGGCACGCTTGCTACCAAGCTCGCCCTTAGCCACGCATCCTTTGGTACGGCAGACCGTGGATTGGCAGAGAAGAAGGGAAAGGATAGAAAAGAAAGGCAAGAGCAGGAACGGAAATGCAGATTGGGGGGGAGTTACCAGACTCGGAATAAATATTTATATATCCGTATATATATTTATTCCGATGCGGGAATCAAACCCGCCACTATTGACACCGTAGGCGCCACTGAGCCAATCGATCGTCATACTAATGTATACATACTGCATAACGACACGAAAATTTAAAATTAACGATGCTTACAACTCCTCCAACGTAGAAACAGAGTCATTACTTTCTTCGCAGGTAGCTCTATTTCTTAGAATTAACTGTTTCCCCAGAAACTTTTCACTCGAAATTCTATCCTAGGTTGTATTCCTACGATATAATTTAGCATGCTGGCAGTTTAACCCTATTAAAACAGGCCAGGGTTGAGGGGGCTCGTCTGTTCTTGAGAGGCGACAATCATTGACGTGCAGTAACTTGGCCGTGAGCCACTGAACTCCAGCATTCTTGTCGACCGCAGCGACGTTTGAGGATCTTGAGATTTCACGGTCAACAGACTTTTTTGTAATTGTTGTGAGTGCCTTTTAGGTTTTTTTTTCAAAAGCACAACACAAAAGCACTTGAATCAAAGTCACGATATTTTAAAGAAAGACGAAGGTTCTCTGACAGTGGAAGGAATTAAAAATAATATAATCGATGGAGTCAGGCTTTTTTTTGCGGAAATCCATTATAAAGACAGTCAGTCAACATTATAATATTATGTGTTATTATTACAATGTGTGTTCGAAGTGTATAGGGAATTAAAAGTCTAATTCTTACTAATAACTGCCACCAGCAAATCCCCCATCACCTCACCATGGTCACCAACGTTCTTACGGTTACTTTACTGACCAAATTACGTTCTTTGGAGAACAAACAACTTTGGAGTATATTAGTGAGGTAATGAAAACCGTGTATTTGATAACGTAGCCGTAGAATGGCCCCTGGTCTAATGGAGAGAGAGTTTATGCAGGGCTGGCAAGAACTGGATACGTGAAGCCGAAGATTGGGCTAGGTGGTGACTTAAAAATGATTGAGCAAGGAATCACTTTGACAAATGAAACATATGTCAATAAAAAATGTACCACACAATTAAGATAAATGAAAATGACTCCTTTAAAGTGGATCCAATTTCCGTTCACTACAAAAGAATTGTTAATCACGTGTTTCATTATGTATTCTCCGTATAACAAAGGACGGTTGCGTAGGGTTAATATGACGTCACAAAAACGGAACCTCTACGTATTATGTACTGCAGTTAAGGCGAGATCACACCTAGAACGAAGCGAATGAAAGCCATATTCGCTTAGCTCACTCATATAATTACAAAACACGTACTTTCATATTTTGGTTTAAATCATGAACTAGAGAGTTTAACTACGCCAGCGATATAGACTGGGCCGACAATGGGCCACACACTCGTCTCTAAAATTTTGCGACCCTACATGGATGTCCATCTAAGCGACTTCTCTTGATGCCACCTGACAAACAAAGGGATGGACCCAACCTAGGAATGGGCAAGCCATGTTTAGACGACGCGAAGTTGGTAAAGGACACCTAAAAAGCCGCTAGGAACAGCCGCACTGAAAACTCACCCCCCAAGGGTAGATGACCGAGTAATGGGGTTTCAACCCCAGGGCTCAATCCCACACTCCGCAAAAACGCGTTGCGCAGGTCGTGGAAATCCCACTTTGCTTTCCAGCGATACGAACTACGAGAACTGGCGAACACGGAGTGAACTTCTGCTCCTCGATGGTAGAGGGTGATAAAGACCCCGCTGATGACAACTCATCTAATGATGTTATTATAACCGTTCATTGATTTAGTTTCAGTGTAAACCATTTTTTTTACGTAGGTAAATCCATCACAAATATCCTGCTACCCTGCGGAGGAAATCTGGGTTATTTCGGGTGAACTACACAGCTAAACTCGCTTATATTCGCTTAGCTCTCATACGTGGGCGACATGATTTACCCGGTCGCGGTGCCGATTACCGTTTAGGAATTACTTCGTATAATGAACATAAATAAATTCCAATTGTTTACCCGAAAACTAATCTTCCTTGTCGCGGATCTTAGCTAAGTAAAACTTTTGACTGTTCATATAACTAATCTAGCTACAAGCATTACTAAACAAAAAGATGATACAGGGTGTCCGGTGGCAGGATTAGGTTTTCAAGCGTAAATATTGTAATGATAAAAACTACAAAGGATACAAATAAAATTAAATAACTTTTATGATAAAGTTATTTAAATAAAAAGTGCGGGTTTTATTTTTTTACAAATTATTTCGTCTAAATATTGACTCTCACGTCGGACACTTTCTTGGAATCTAACCACAGTATTCTGTGTCACTCGTTTCAATAGTAACGATGTCCGAATACCGTTAACCTTGAAGACAATATTTTATTTTAGTGCTAAGATGGTGGTCTGGTTTATTTCTTAGACTTTTCTTTAGAGATACCCCACAAAATAAGTCCGTAGAGATGAGATCCGACGACCTAGGTGCCCAGATCTCATCTCCATGGTCTCTCTAGGAGTGTGAGGCGTGGCGCCATCTTGTACTAAACCATGTGCGTGGAGTGAAGGTAGGATGTTCTCTCAATATTGGCGGAAAATAACTAATTATTCAACCTATAACTTAATTCTGCCACCGAAAACCGTTTTTTAAGTACCCTCAGTAAAGTACTCAGTAAGGTACCCTCAATAAGTTAAATCCTCACTAAGAGTACTTGTGTATATATAAAAGAAATTAAACACCATCGAATATAATGTATATTAGCGTACCCATTTTAATAAATATGTCTATTACCCTTACGCCTGTCATCCGCATTGGAAACCAGATATCATTTTGCTTTAACCACAATTCTGATATAAAGCGCGCAATGCGATGTGAAATATAATAAATTAATCAAAAAATTCATTTGGTGTAAAATGATTTTTAAATAATAAAAATAAAATATTCTACTCTCCCTCAAAGCTCCACACAAAGAAACACATCAACACACAAGTTACATTGTGAACAGTTTTACTTAGCTATGATCCGCGACAAGCAAATAAAAACAGAAAAATAATAATGTGTGTTTTTTACTGGAAGAAGTGGATTTGAGGGGAACTTAAACTAACGAAAAAACGGTTGCTAGCAATTCTCAACCTCCCAACCTTGTCTTCCATAGAGTCTACTTTACCTGATGATGCCTCGTGTTGAGGTGAAACACGTGTCGTGTGCATGGTGGAAAAGTGGTAGTGTGTGTTTGGTGTTGTGGATAGTGGTTGGGAGGTAGAATGTTGCTGACGGCCGTTTTTTCCGTAAGATTTAGTTTAAGTTGCCCGTAAATCGACTAATTCCAGTAGAAAACACACATTATTATTTTTTTGTTTTTGTTTACTTGTCGCGGATCTTAGCTAAGTAAAAGTTCTAACTGTTCACATAGTAATGGATTTCCACAAAGTAACACCTGACTCCATTAATCAACACAAATTTCACTCTTACTATCTAAATAAATGGCGATCTAGTGAAGTGTGTTTTTCGCGAGACTTCTTTCCACACAACACCATTATAGATAACCAGCTATCTACTTCGAATTCAACACGGCAAGAAACATCTCCGAGCGTAAAGCATATAGCGTATTTTTTTTGGTGTAAAATGATTTCAATAACAAAAATAAAATATTCTACTCTCATAGCTCCAGACGAAGAAACACATCAACACACAAGTTTCACTCTTACTATCTAAATAAATGGCGATCTAGTAGTGTGTTTTTTCCTAAACTTCTTCTAAACATAGATAACCAGCTATTTACTTGTGCTATCAACATGGCAAGAAACATCTCCGAGCGTGGATGGATCTGTTGGAAATTTAGGTTGAATTCTACTCAATGTGAAGTTCCGAACGCCATTCATATGCGGTAGAGCATAATTTCCAGCCTGTGAACAAGTTTGAGGCTTATAGGATTTGCAGTAAAACGCTGATGAAAATATAGCTTATAGATAGATTGCGAGACAAAAATATTTCTTCTAACTTTTTGTATTTTATTTTTAAACGGTAAAAGGGCAAACGAGCAAGCGTGTCGCCTGATGAAAAGCAATCAACGCCACATATAGACATTCGTGAAACCAAATCTATGACGAAAGCGTTGTCAGCCTTTATAATAATAATAATAATTCTTTATTTGAATAGTATGAGTTGTAACAAGATCAAAAAAGACGATTAAAAGCTCCATCACATTGTCTCTTATGGCATAAAAATTTCATTAATTATTACATACATAGAGATCTAAATACATAAGTCACTTATGATTACAAAGCATTAAATTATTAATAAACTGTTACATTGTCATTAAAATTATAATTGATTTTTCTATTACATACATTCGATCCGACTTTTAAAGCAAAAAAATCCTTGGTATTATAAATATTGCCATTAAAATAATTGAATAAAGAGTTTTAATTATATTTGAAATTCATTAAAAACTTAGTGTATTCTATCTAAGTTCAAGTCAAAACTTCATTAAAGAACAATTTAAGTTGCGTAGCTTAACTTCAACAAAGCCAGCAAACAGCTATGCTATTAATTTTTTTGTTTTCTTTCAGTATCTAAGACGACCGATTGGCTCAGTGGCGGGGCCCTCCGCCCGCGGAGTCAATGGTCGCGGGTTCGATTCCCGCATCGGAATAAATATTTATATGGATTTTTAAATGTTTATTCCGAGTCTGGTAACCCCCCCCCAATCCGCATTTCCTTTCCTGCCCCTTCCTCTCTTCTCTATCCTTTCTCTTCCTCTCCGCCAATCCACGGTCTGCCGTGCCAATGGATGCGTGGCTAGGGGCGAGCCTAGTCGTAAGCGTGCCGATCGTCCCGGGGTCGGGCTCCCCCGGGGACTATGGTGCCTTACCTCAGCATGCAGGGCTCTGCTGGGGCTGACCTCTCCATCCTCCCTTGCGGCTCGTGGGATTCACTAAAGACGAATTTAATATACCTAATTTGTTGAAAATGACGGCGACGTGGTTCGCCACCCGTCACGGCCTGATTCTCACGCGGGCGAAAAGCGACCAATGACGAGCCGTTTCGCTGCGATGAATGGCAGCGGATGGAGCTCTGTGGTCTCTGCCAACCCCTGCGGGGGATAGGCGTGAATATATAAAAAAAAATCTAAGGCCTTTAAATATATTTTTACAGTCCATATGTACCCATCGCTAGATAAAAGTCTTTCCCGTTTCTGGAGTAATGGACAATAACCCACTACTCTTATCTAAGACAGATCTTAGGCGAGGCAACGATACCATAATAACCGCACTTTAGACCGCACATATATTAATGTGAAAACCAAACCCGTGACCGCTGGCTCGAAAAGCGATAGCTTCGCTATTGAGTCCAAGAAACAATGTAAGAACAAAAATCTGAGACTTTAAAAATAGCGAATTAAAAAAGATTCTTCGTTTAATACGCCACGCCTTTCTCCCGTAGGGGTAGACAGAGACCACAGATCTCCATCCGCTACGATCCTGGCATACTTTCATCTATCCTCACATTCATCGTAGCGAAACACTGCTCCCTTAGTCGCTTCTCGCTCTCGTTGGAATCAGCAAGGAGGCGAACCACGTCGCGGTCAGTTTTTAACAAATAAGGTTTATTAAAATTCATCATAATGAATTTCACGAGCCGCAAGGAAACATGGAGATCAGCCCCAGCAGAGCCCTGCATGCTGAGGTAAAGCACTATAGCACCTGGGGGATCCCGATCCCGGGACGGTCGGCATAGAATATTTAATAAAAATTATTGTCAGAGAGAATTTTTAGAACGGTTTTATTAAATGTGGCATAAATAAAGAAAATACAACTTAAAACATTGTTAATCCGTCCCCTGTTTGCACGCTTACGCAAGTGTTGACAGAAACAAAATTGCATTGCCAACTGTATTTCACATGAAACGTGTCTGCTTAGTGCTTCCGACATATATTTATTTATAAAGCTTTCCAACTAAATGCATATTTGACTCTGCACTTTAGACGGGCACAAGTTGTCTTCGTATTATTATAAAAAGCTTGTATTTATTCCAAAACCTATGCATATATTCTTTTTTTTCATACTAAATTAGAAATAATGTTCAATATATTACAGACGTATGGACAATCTGGTGAGCATCACCGCCCAAAATAGATTCGAAGAAGAGATGCGCCTTAGAATAATAGCAGGCAACGTTTCAAGTCTTCTCGTTGGTAATATCTCAGAGCCTGAAGACTAAAGTCTGTGCGGGATATATATATATATATATATATATATATATATATATATATATATATATATATATATATATATATATATATATATATATATATATATATATATATTTGTATATCCCGCAGGGGTTGGCAGAGACCACATAGTTCCATCCGCTACCATTATACCACGCAGCGAAACGGCTCTCCATTGGTCGCTTCTTGCCCTCATGAGAATCAGAACGTGACAGGTGGCGAACCACATCGCCGTCATTTTTCAACAAATTAGGTAGTCTTCGAACAGTGTGTCCTAACTGTACTCTCTTACGGCGCCGAAAGGTGGACGCTGACAGTCCGTCTGCTTCACAAGCTCAAAGTCGCTCAGAGAGCTATGGAGAGAGCTATGCTCGGAGTTTCTCTGGTAGATATGATTCAGAATGAACAAATCCGCCAGAGTCACCGACATAGTCTTTCGAATAAGAAAACTAAAGTGGCAGTGGGCTGGTCACGTTTGTCAGAGATCCGACAATCGTTGGAGCAAACGAGTGCTGAATGGAGATCGCGTCTCGTTAAACGTTGTGTGGGACACAGAGCGGATGGCAGAAACTGGATGCGTGAAGCCGAAGATCGGACTAGATGGCGATTCATGGAGGAGGCCTATGTCCAGCAGTAAATATTCAATCAATCAACAGCAGCAGCAGGACTGCCGGAGGCTGTTGATTGATTGAACATTTGATGAGGTCGAATGGAAGGAGCTGGTACTTGGGAGCTCCAGCCCAGAGATGAGAGTAATACTCTATATGTGGTCGCACTGGTGCCTTGTACAGCTGGAGTCGGTGGGCGGATATGAAGTACTGCCTCGAATATGTTTAAACAGTTGAGTCCAATTCAAACACACCTTTATTTTTAATAAATAATATTGTTTAATATTTGAAAGAAAACTGTATTAACATCAAGTGTCATACATTAGAAGTTAAAAAAAAATATTTGAACTTGAGTGGATGAATAAAAAAGGATTGTATTAAAGATTCAATCTTTGAATAAGATATATATATATATATATATATATATAATGTATGTATGTATGTACTTATTTATGTGTATTTATTTATATATGCATTCCAAATTTGAATAATGACCCAATCAGAAGGTTTCAGCACGGGCCTACCTAGTGACGCCTACTATACTTCATCCAACTTGGCCTCTAAATTATCACAAATAAAATAAAATAAATTAATATAGGGAGAGTGTGAACTAAAATAGTAGGAATTGAAAAATAATGCTCATTTCACATATGTACATAGCAGTCAAACAGATCGTTTTTAACGCCTATAATAGAAGCTCGGGTGTCTAGCTTCAAACACTATGCGTATCAAAGTTTTAATGAACAAAACTGTATCGCGAAGCTACTTATATGTGAAGCTAAACCACAAATGTTTCTAGAACCGGAGCTACTCACAACTTCAAACGATATTCGACTTACCTCGCCACAAAACACACTGTAGACGTACCTGTAAACAGAATAGAACAGAATATAAATATGATGAATAAAATTAGATTAGAAATAATGTTTAATAAATTTGAAATATTAAAGAGAGTCCGAACTTAAATAAAATTGTGCTGAAATTAAAACTCAAGAAGAACTTCATTTTTTTTTTGATGAATTTGACTAGTTATTGACTAGTTAATTGTTGTAAATATAGTATTAATCAATCAATCAACAGCCTGCGGTAATCCACTGGTAGATATAAGACTGCCCCAAGAAGCGCCACCTAGCCCGATCTTCGGCTTCTTGCATCCAGTTTCTACCAGCCGCCTCGCGTAGGGAGGTATCCCACACTACGTTTGCCGAGACGCGGTTTCCACTCCAGCACTCGTCTGCTACAACGAATGTCGGATCTCCGAGAAACGTGATAAATATAGTATATATTGTTAAAAAGTATAGTATGTATACTACTAGTATTGTGTAGTAGTATGTATAGAATATGACAAGTAATTAAAGACTATACATACTTTGTATAGCATAGTAATTAAGTCAAACCAAAGTTCTTTTGGCCATCAAACTTAATAAAAATAATAGGGGGACATCCACACCTACAGGCCTATAGGATAGAGCATCAGGGATGAACCCCACTGCTCGCGTACCAACTCAAAGGGGCAACCGCTCCTAGATCCTAGATGCGGCTGTCCCCAGAGGTTTTGGAAGTCCTTTAATACCTTCGCGTCATCGAGATATGGCTCTACCTATTCCTATGTTGGGTCCGTCGCTGGCCCTCCCCCCTCGCGGGAGCCAGGTGGTGATAGGAGGATTTCGCGTGGGAGTGGGCGTCCCTGAGATAGACGAGAGTAGAGGAAAGCAAGGTTTGGTATTAGTGAGTGTGATCCATTGTCGGCTCGGGCACATCTTCAGAACCAACTGGACCACAAACTCATGGGTGCTCTCCATACTGAGGTCCCTCGCTATTACGTCATAACGTATTAAACAAGCTGCCACCACGATGGCGCGCAGAAACAGATTCTGCTGGATCTCGAAGGTTTCTGTTTTCCTCAAGAAGGAAGATAAATGTAGTGGTAGTGAAAATCCATGTTCGATGGAATGCCTGTTCACGGGAAAATTATTCGAAGTAATCTTTGCTTATTCAGTATCATGGGTTTTAATTATTCCAAATCATGTAATTAATGTTAATTTATTCTAAAGTCAACGACTTAGTTTACATGTACCAGAATGTTGTTTTTATTTTTCTCGTCCGATTAATACACGCCGACCCAAACAGTAGTTTGGTCGACAAAAAACTGTTTAATATATTTAATCCATAAAGGCACAACGACCCATATATATGTATATATTTTTCTTTACAACCCATATACGCACGTTCCACATCTAGGCACATGCCTTCACATTTCTAGGGTATGAACATTAACCCACCACACTTGTCCAAATTGCGGGGTAACGAGATCCGGAATAAATATCTGTAGGCCATACATACATTTAATATATTCATTACGATACAGGAATCTAACCCGTGACCGTTGATTCCGTAGACGCTGATTTGTTTTTTGATCTTCATAATCGGGGTCGGGCTCCCCCGGGGACTATGGTGCCTTACCTCAGCATGCAGGGCTCTGCTGGGGCTGACCTCCATCCTCCCTTGCGGCTCGTAAGATTCACTAAGACGAATTTAATATACCTAATTTGTCGAAAAAATGACGGCGACGTGGTTCGCCACCCGTCACGTCCTGATTCTCACGAGGGCGAGAAGCGACCAATGACGAGCCGTTTCGCTGCGATGAATGGCAGCGGATGGAGCTCTGTGGTCTCTGCCAACCCCTGCAGGGGATAGGCGTGAAAATATAAATAAATAAATAAAATCTTCATAAAACAAGCCTACAAGTACCTAAAAGGACGGCAACGCTTCCGCGACTCCTGCAGTGGCGTTGATTGCTTTCCATCAAGCGACACGCTTGCTTGACCCTCCCATTCCTTAAAAAAAAGGCGGCAGCTTCGCCACTGACCCAATTGATATTTATTCTGAATCTGTTTACCCGCCAATACGAATTTGACAATTGAAGTGAGTTTATGGCCATTCCTCATACCTTTAAGGCCGGCAAAGTATTTGTGATGCCTATGGTGCTACGGATGTCTATGGGAGGTGTTGATTGCTTTCCATCAGGTAACGCATTTTATCATTTGCTTTTCTATCCCATAAAAAAGTCTATCACTGAAATACTGCAAAATTTCCTCCGATTGTATTAAAAAAAAAATTTTATCGACTTAATCGATTAGGACAACATCTATTAGTAAAAAAAAAATAGTTGTATATTAATAAATTGTATAGCTATTATTTTGCGAAAGGATTTTCAATGAGGTGAATAGCACTTTTATAAAAAGGAGATAAGATTTTTTTTATAAAGATGACATCGCAGAATCATGCTTAACAACGCTTCAGGGGAGCGATTTGGAGGAGATAACAAAAAAAAATTGAAATTAACGTTATATTAAATCTGCGAAAAAAGATGAGCTTCGGATAATTTCTCGAAAGATTATATAAGTTACTAGATGACCTAGTGAACTTCGTTTCACCTACAATTTATTAATTCAAATTAATGAAAATTATATCTCCTGGGAGGCTTATAATCTCCTTGTATGTTAGTACTTAGGTATGCAAATATTTTCAAAATCACACAAACGAAACAACAGTTTTGTGTAACAACACGCCCGATAGAGAATAAAGCCGTCACGACGGCCATCTAATGAAAGAAAATGAAAGTAAAAGAAAGAAGTAACATTTTTCATTTTTGAAGTATTTTTTTTATGTGTTCCCGTTATTTTTTTAATTCGTATACCTTCCCTGTATTAAAACGAACGAAATCATAAAAAATATTCAAATCGGTCGAGCCGCTATTGAGTTTTAGTGAAACTAACAAAACATCTTTCCATTTTTTTAAATATAAAATATAGCAAAGGACGCAAACCACGGCAAGGTAATAAAAATATTTGTGTCAAAATACAGACCGTGAAACACGATACAATATTAGGTTTATGAAGAAGTACTGATTATGCAATTGGTGGATAGTTAGTAAGCAGTAATTGGGTCTAATTAAATTGGTCACATCTGTAATACATATTAAGCTAAAGGATATGCCATGTAACCTTGTGCCAGCCCTTTAAATGTGGAAATTAAATGTTATAAAACAAATATTATAAAGAGGATCAACAAAACTTGCTAAATCTAAACGTAAATAAAATGTATATTATAATTGTTAACCAGTATGCTCTATGTCATTTTTAAGTATTCGATCACTCAGTTATTACAAAACACAATGTGCAAAAGGTCCTAACTAAAACATTCTCTCGCTAAATTTTAAATAATATGGCTTAAAACTATAACCTTGGAGGAGATCAATAGCACCTTCTTGGTCACGTATAAAAAATAATTAATTAATTGCATTAATACGTAAAAGTTTGGAATATTTTCAAACGATATGAAGAGGACAGTAGGCGAAAGGTTACGTAAGGTTATATCTCGCTGTAAAAAGAATACAGATAACATAGGACATACATAAATACATACATATCGTCACTCCTGTCTCCCGTAGGGGTAGGCAGAGACCACAGATCTACATCCGCTACAATCTCGGCATACTTTCCTTGCTTCCTCCACACTCATCACTCAATTTGGTCTAGGTATGTTTTCCGTGGTCTTCCCCTACCGACCCTTCCATCCATTAAGTTCCAAATAAATCCACTTAACCCAACAGAAAAACACACATTGGTAATTTTCTGTTATTGTTTTGCTTGTCGCGAATCTTAGCTAAGTAAAACTTTTGACTGTCCATATCCAAATTTTATTTCAATATTATAATAACATAGTTAACGCAGAAGATTTGCAAAATTTCAAACTATTCCGCAAACTGACCGTTCAAACGGGCACGAATTTTGCAAACCACAATTATAACTCAACTACGTAAGACACAAACCAAAATTGTTTTACAATGATTGCTCCAAACACTTCAGAGTTCGCCTAAAACTGTTTCAACTGATATTAATTTTGGTCAAAGACTTAATACTCATAGGAATAGATTATTACCGGTTAATTGTGTTTCTATCTATCCTGGACTATCTTTTATTTTAACACAAGCATAATACAAGCAGTACGGTACGATATATATAAGATCCAGTACGGTGCGCTTCTCTCGAAACTTCTTTCCACCCACCACCACTCTGTGGAACCAGCTACCTTGGGCGGTTTTTTCTGAACCGATACGACATTGGCACCTTCAAAAAACAAGCCTACTAAAAGGCCGGCAACGCTTTCATGACTCTTGCGGTGTCGCGGTTGTCTATGGGCGGCGTTGATTGCTTTCCATCAGGCGGCACGCTTGTTCGTTTGCCCTCCTATCTCACAAAAAAAATATAAGATTATGTAAATGAAATTAAAACACAACGTCACTAATGTAAGTTGGCGGGAAAAGTCCAACTTATAACTTATTACTATAAGTCGTAATTTTTTAAGTTAAGAAAGTAATTTATGAGAAGAAATTTACTCGACCTCGTAGCAAATATATGTACATGAGTTAAGATGAAAGCTAAAAATATATAAATATATAAATATATAAATAATAATTTAGATATAAGCGTTTATAACCTTTATTTTTAAGAAGCTCAGATAAAATAAAAACTTTTTTATTTATTGGCACTATTACTGAATCAAAAACCCGATAATATTTATTATTCAGTACAATTATTCTCTTATAATTAATACGCACGTTCCACATTTATAGACGGAGCGAAATTGCAATCGATGGAAAACGTGATTTTAATCCTAATTGAGGGAAACTTGTCCTACGTCGACAACGCTCGCCGCTCTGGCGGATTATCTGGCAGGAAATGCCAATTACTACTTGCTTTATTTACTTCACAAGCTCAGAGTTGTTCAGAGAGCTATGCTCAGAAATTTCTCTAAAAAATCAAGTCTATTCTTATCTCAATGGCCAGTGTTGCAGACGTTTATGGGTAACTTGATTGTTTTCCATCAAGCCACACGCTTGCTCGTTTGCCTTCTTAAAAAAACCACTCTGACGTCCACCTGGTGCCGAAATAAGATGCAAAAATTAAAGCAAGGCAGTAATGTAAATACATATGCTTGGAATTTGTCTGTTGGATATGATTCGGAATGAACAAATCCGCCAAAGACTCAAAGTCACCGACAGAGATTTTCGAATTAGTATACTAAATTGCCAATAGGCTAATCTCTTTTTGGAGATCCGACAACCGCTCGGGCAGACAATTGCTGGACTGGAGACCGCGCCATGGCAAACTTAGTGTGGGACGCCCGCCGACTAGATGGTACAACGATCTGCACAGGGTGGCTGACGGAAATTGGATGCCTGAAGCCGAAGGCGCTAGGTGGCGCTTCTTAGGGAAGGCCTATGTCCAACAGTGGACAGAAACAACGTTTTATATTCATAATATGATAAACATTAAAAATTGTCGCAACAAATCGGTTGTCGGTTCTACAACACGTGACCAACCCATGGCCACTTCAGTTTACTAACTCTTAGGCGTATGTGAGGACTTTGGTTCTCCGGCGGATCTCTTCATTCCGAATCATATCCAACAGACAAACTCCAAGAATACGTATTTCCATTATTGCGTGGCTTTAATTTTTGAATCTTATTTCGACACCAGGTGGACGTTAGAGCAGTCTTTTTAAGAAGGCGAACGAGCAAGCGTGTCGTCGATAGACGTCTGCAGCACCGGCCTGTCAGATACGAATAGGCTTGTTTTTTGAATGTTTCAATATCATATCGGTTCCTAACACCATTCATCCAAATGGTGGGGATTAAATTTTACAGCAGGTGAATTTGACCATCGAAGTGTCAAGTTGTGATTGTTAAAAGTGCTCAGTTATTTTTCTATATGACAAAATTAATGGGTTGTTTTGATTTTTTTTTATGGAATAGGAAGGCAAACGAGCAGGCGTGTCACTTGATGGAAAGCAACCAACGCCGCCCACAAATATCCGCAGTGCCATAGGCAGTGCAAAAGTGTTGCCGGCCTTTAAGGAAAGGTCATTATGAGAGGGGGAGGGGATTTGGCCTCCGGAACTCAACCGCTCACCGCACGAAGCGGTAACTAAGCTACCATTCAGACGCCAGTTTTCTGCGGGAGTGTGGTACTTGCCCGACCTATTCATGCTGCACACAACTATTATGTAATTTTTGACAAAGTATTCGTCTGCAGCGTGGCTCTATCACTAGCAATATGCTGTATTGATGGAAATCAATCAACATACCCATAGGAGAATAATGAGTGTGAATCGGAAAATATGCCGAGATCGTAACAGATGGAGATCTGTGGCCTCTGCCTACCCCTACGGGGCCTGTCTCCCGTAGGGGTAAGTAGTGATGATATGTACGTATGTATATAAGTCTATATTAGAAAATTAGCTAATAAAACGTTTGAAATAAAATGATAACTAAATAATGTAAACTGGAAATTAAACTAAAGTACGAACAAACTAAATTCTGCCACGCAAACTATCCGTTAGTTTGTGAAAAGTTAAACAAGGTTCGAACGTTGTATTGGCGCCCAATGGAAAACCTAGAGCTACTCATAACTTTCAACATTGAAATATCGTAAGTTTTCGCTGTTTCAACTTTGCCCGGTAATTGAAGCGAACGAATATTAAAAAGGGCAGTAAAAGTTCTGAATTAACTATATCTGGCATAACTCATTTCTATAAATCAACTTAATAAATCAGCAAAAAATTTCATATTAAGTAACCTGAGAACAAATTATGGATTTGCCTTCAAGCTTTTCCAAAGAGGATTAACAGGAGAGTACATATATACATACATATCGTCACGTCTGTCTCCCGTAGGAGTAGGCAAAGACCACAGACCTCCATCCACCACAATCCCAGCACACCTTCCTTGCTTCCTCCAAACTCATCCATCTTTCCTCTCACATTCATCGTAGCAAAACGGCTCTCCGTTAGTCGCTTCGTGTGAATCAGGACATAACTGGTGGCGAACCATGTTGCCGTCATTTTTAACAAAGGAGGATACCCAAACTCAAAATAAATACATGTGCATACATATATTTATATAAACATGTTTATCTCGATGCTGGAATCGAACTCGAGATCATTGACTTCGGAAGCTTTGCCCTTGAACCAATTAGTTCCTCTCTGAGGTCTTAACTAATTGAATTTCAATTATATCTCAACGTTGATAAAGATTAATTTTAATTATTCATTAGCGATATATTTTCTAGGTTATTCGTTGCACCCACGGGCAAAAGTTTAATAAATTATCCACGTAGTACACCAACGCTGATCAGTAACAAGAACAGTAGGAAACTGTGTTCAGCTCTGTACAAACTCCAGAGGAAATTTCAACTAGTACAATATAGTTAACAGAAAAATGTTTAATACATACATATCGTTACGCCTGTCTCCCGTAGAGGTAGGCAGAGACCACAGATCTCCATCTGATACGATCTTGGCATACTTTTCTTGCTTCCTCCAAACTCATCATTCTCCTCATGCAAGCCCGCTGGTTAAGGGGATACTTGACCTGGCCTTTCTTAAAAACTTCACCAATTTGGTCAAGGTATGTGTTCCGTGGTCTTCCCCTACCGACCCATCCATCCATATTCGCAACGTAAATGTACCCACTTGTTAACTGTTAAAAGATCATTCTAGCAGTTGAAGGGCACTTTGATATGAGCATTTTTGTATGCAAGCAATGAGTAAAGGAGTAAAGTGGGTCACCTAATAGTAAACCACCACCGTCAGCCGTGGATATCTGCAGGACTAGGAGCACAGCAGATACGTTGACTACCTCAGGATATGAATAATTCAATTGGAATGACATTGAAAAAGCCCCAAACAAATTAATTTTTAATGTCAAAGTCCGACAATTTTTGATGTCCTGGTCATAAGGATGAGAGTACTGGCTGTATATATATATATATATATATATATATATATATATATATATATATATATATATATATATATATATATATATATATATATATATATATACACATCGCTCTCAGTTTCGCCCGCAGGTTGAATGGTATAGAATCCTCAATGTTTTTTTGCAAAGGGTTTAAATAAATAAATAAAAAGCAAGTAAGCGACGTTCCTTAACAACATGTTTACCTAATTTATGTATGATCCCTTACTGTGCGGCGAAATAAAGCGCATTCTCTTTCTATTTCCTTTTTAAAAAAGTAATACAATATAAACAAATTTAAACTTTTATATCCTGATAAATCTTATATTAAACATTTTTTTTTCGCCCACATAAAACTAAAGTTAATTAATTAAATTTAATTTGAAAAAAAATTATTTACAAGTGTCATCCACTAAAAATTTAAAAAAAAAATTCAAATTGAGTGGATGAATAAAGAAATTTTTATTAACGGTTGAAAATTTGAACAAGATATTTAATAGAGAGAGTGTGAAGTAATAGTTGGAATTGAAAAAATACATCGCTACATCGGAAGTTGCAGCTATAAAGTATGATTCTTCACAATTATTTTCGTTGGCGATCGTGACCATCACCGAAGTTGATGTTGTCGTGGTGATGTGAACACGACTCACCATGTAATCGTGACTGCAATATTTTGAGCATATTATATTTTTGCACATTTCACTAAACAACTGTAGGATTTATTGGTAATTACTATGTAAAAAAATATATAGTAAGAAGATAATATATATTGTATAAAATGTATGTTTGTATATGTATATATATATATATGTATATATATATATATATATATATATATATATATATATATATATATATATATATATATATATATATATATATATATATATATATATATATATATATATATATATATATATATATATATATATATATATATATATATATATCTATATAAAGAACTATATATAAGTATTCGTTTATATTATACACATGGTACTGTGGCGGCGAAATGAAGTGTATTATATTTTATTGGTTCTTTGTGGTTGGTTTTTGCTACAAACCAGCGCCAGGTGCTAGACAGCGCCTGGCATATGCTGAGCAAGAACCATTTCATGATAAAATTATTTTCTTTTTGTTTGTTTATTTGTGTATTATTAAGGTTTTAATTATAGTTGTTGTAAAAAAAAGGTGCAATAAATAAAGTTCTTTTCTATTTCTATTTCTATGATAATTTGTACTAAGCACCAATAGCCCAGTTCGTAAAGCTCGGACCCAAGATCTGACGTACTAAGTTCGTTCCAGCGGAGGTTGGAATATTAAGGTAAACCATATGAACAACGAGTTAAAAAGAATTCTATAATAATTCAGTCATATTAAAGTCTTCTTTTTAAAAAAAAGTACAGAGTACATTACACATTTATAAATCATATTCTCACACGTGACGCTACAAATAAAGGCTTTACAATTGCGAGGCAACAGGCATTGTAAAGTGAATAAAATATTTAAATACTTCTCCGCTGCTTTAATTGCTTAGATTTTGTGGAACTGCTTAATTCTTCCTTGCGTAGCCATTAAGAATTAAGATACTTACAAAACGGAGAAATAAATAATTATTGAAAGAAAAGAAATATTTCACCACGAAAAAGAAATTATATGTACAGGGTATCACAGACCTCAACGTCAAGCTGAAACGGGGTGACAGGACTGATTGTAACCATCATGAGAAAAATCAGAAAAAAATCTATCCCACGAAGTTTGAAAATTATGGGCATTTAAGAAAAACCTAGAAATTTGGTCAAACTGTAACCATTTTTCGGTTATTGTGGTTAATTTTTATTATTTTTGTTCATTTAAACTTTGGAACCGTAACCCTAAATAACATTTTTAGAATCACAGTAAAAAATAATGACACAATTGCTCCACGTTTCCTAGAATTAAGACTATTTGTTAACTATGAATTAAAAATTTTCAAAATTTGTCGACTTTGAAAGGCCCTCCTTTAAAACAAAGTACTAGAGTACCTTGGCAAGTATCATTAAAAGTTGGCGCATTTAATCAGGATTGTAAAATGGTACAATACTTGTTAGTTTCATACTAAAAAAAACGAATAAAGAAATAAAAACCTCAAGTAACCCAATTTTCGCTAACCCATTTTACTCAGTTAAAATGTTTTTTATTCGCACAAGCTCTTGGTAGGTACTTAATTTTAAGATCTTCAGATAGATTTTTTTTCTGATTTTTCTCACGATGGTTACAATCAATCCTGTCACCCCGTTTCGGCTTGACGTTGAGTTCTGGGACATCCTGTATATATGAGTTGTATTATAAATGGAGGAAAAATACTTACTAAGTTATTTCAATTGCTATCCAATAATAAATATAGCACACATAAAGGTTTTATTAAACTAATGCATTTATATATTATGATGCTAAAATATAATAAAATTTATTTTTATTCGAAAATTGATGGCCTGGACAAAAGCGCGAAATTAATCCGTCATGGAAATCGATCGACTATTTACTATATTGAGTTCCTTTACAATTATTTATTATATATAGAAACAACTTTTGTACCTTACCTGTTGGCCGTCACCTAAATACGAAGTACACTTGTGAACTGTTACGATGCCATTTTACGCTCGACTTTTATCTGAATATATTAACATAGCAGGTAAAATACAAACTAAAACTAATAAATCAGCCACGTCAGGTATTCCGCCGATCGGATCACATCACCGAATTTCAATTTATTTTAAAAACAATAAATTATTTTTCAGGTACGAAAAATTCTTAATTAGGTTTATTTATATCATAAGCACGGACCGGATAATGACCGATTGGCTTACTGGAAATTTTTAAAACAAAATTTTAGAACAAAGTTTTCTGATCTCTTTTCGGTTTATATTATATATATTCACGCCTATCCCCCGCAGGGGTTGGCAGAGACCACAGAGCTACCATTCATCGCAGCGAAACGGCTCTCCATTGGTCGCTTCTCGCCCTCGTGAGAATCAGGACGTAACGGGTGGCGAAACACGTCGCCGTCATTTTTCAACAAATTAGCTATATTAATTCGTGTTAGTGAATCCCACGAGCCGCAAGAGAGGATGGAAGTCAGCCCTAGCAGAGCCCTGCATACTGAGGTAAGACACCATAGTACCCGGGGGAGCCTGATCCCGGGACGGTCGGCACGCTTGCGACTAAGCTCGCCCTTAGCCACGTATCCTTTGGCACGGCAGACTGTGGATTGGCGGAGAGGAAGGGAAAGGATAGAGAAGAAAGGAAACTATATGGACAGTCCAAAGTTTTGCTTAGCTAAGATCCACGACAAGCAAAACAATAACAGAAAATTAACAATGTGTGTTTTTCCGTTGGGTTTAGTGGATTTATTTGGAACTTAAACCAAAAACTTACCGAAAATCGGCCATCAACTCTCCACCCACCAACCACCATACACAACGCCAAACACACACTATCACTTTTCCATCTTGTACACGACACGTGTTTCGCCCCAACACGAGGCATCTTCAGGTATAGTAGACTCTACGGAAGACAACCGAAAAGTTTTCTTTTCGGTTGTCTTTCCGTTTTTTGGTTTAAGTTCCAAATAAATCCGCTAAACCCAACGGAAAAACACACATTATTAATTTTCTGTTATTGTTTTGCTTGTCGCGGATCTTAGCTAAGTAAAACTTTTGACTGTCCATATAGTGATGGATTTCCGCAAAGTAACGCCTGACTCCATTAATAAGAAAGGAAACGGCAGGAACGGAAATGCGGATTGGGGGGGGGTTACCGGATTCGGAATAAATATTTGTAAATTCATATATATATATTTATTCCGATGCGGCCATTGACTCCGTGGGCGGAGGGCCCCACCACTGAGCCAATCGGTTTAATTTTTGTATGTATATTGTGTCTTGAGGACATTGCATTCGAATTCTCTCAGCTCTTCCTTCCTATTATCGTATCCCGCTTAAATCCGATAAAGAAGGGTTTGCAAACAAAAATGTTCTGTATGTACACTTAAAATATATAACTCGTAATTGACACTCCTAAACCACATGAAAATAGTGCCATTTCTATAATTAACTAATACTCTGTCAGTATTCATCTTCGGTTACACATAATATAACTATTGATACATACATACTAGCCATACATTATAATATAACATATATACATAAAATAATATAATTACAAGTAAATGGTGATATATATATCTTTGGTCCTCTGTTGGAAAATGAGCGATCGCATACTCTTTACAACCACAAGCTATATGTGCTGTACAATGAACCGAACGTCATCAAAACCATTAAGATTGGACGCCTTCGTTGAGCTGGGCACGTGGTACGGATGGACGAGGCTAGAGTACCCAAACAATCATCATCGATGCATTACAGCCGCGGATGGGTGGAGGCGGTAAATTTTTCCAGTCGGATCTTTGTTTAGCTGTTTCCCTCCAGCCCCTCACACCGATTGTCCTTAAGTCGTCCTCGATTCCATCTAGCCATCTAATTTTAGCCCTTCCGCGGCTTCTACGACCATCTGGTTTGCCGTCGATTAGGCGTTTGAGTACTCTAGCCTCGTCCATCCGTACCACGTGCCCAGCTCAACAAAGGCGTCCAATCTTAATGGTTTTGATGACGTTCTGCTCATTGTACAGCTCATATAGCTCTTGCTTGTAAGTATACGCCATCGCTCATTTTCCAACACAGGACCAAAGGTACGGTCTTCTATAAAAAAGGACTTTAGAAACGAAAGTGGGAAATTGGTCTCAGTGAGCAATATTAGGTGAGATAAAAATCAAATATCCGCTTATGTTTAGTTCCGATGCGTGAAAATCGACTTGATATTAAAGCGACCAACTGTCACGTATGACCCGAATAAATATTCCCCGAGCGATACGCTTTGGAACATGTCGAAAGAATTTTTACGAGAAATCTGAGTTGCTGTGACCAAATTTCAGATCTAAATTATAGAAAAAATCAAATTATATTCCATTAAGTCTCTACAAATTCTCTGCTCTGTCAGATACTCTTGACAGAGTGGTCCACTCTTAATATTTAGAAGAGTAGATTCTCGATAATTCTTCACTTTTTTCTGTTAACTACAATTCTGATTTTCCTCATCTGCGTTACATTATTTGTAACAACTTTTTTTCAACATTGTATTCTTTAAATCCAAACCTACTTATTTCTCAAGAGCAAGAAATAGAAGTAAAAGTAGAAGTAGGCTTATTTTTTAAGATTACAATTTTGTAACCGTTCGGGTACATCACTGAAAGCTGGTTTCATAAAGTAGTGATGCAAGGAAAAATTCGCCCAAATTAATCGATCTTTCCCACGAATTATATCAACATATAAATCGCATATGTTAACAAAGAAACAGTAATTTGAGGTTCTCTAAATTATAGTTTGTTGACTTATAGATGAATTATTTCATCATCATTAATTCATTATAATGGTGAAATATGTATCTAATATTATTTTTAGTCACTCCGATATAGAAAGGACTATGCTGAGTATAATTCCAAATCGAGAAATCCACGGAAAAAATAATGATATCAAAATAACTCTTAGGTTTAATAAAAAGAAATGGCAAAGGGAGGCAGAAGGAAGAGAAGCGACAACTATTGGATTAAAAGTGCTGGAGCATAATGTGAGATTAAAACATCTAGCAAACGTAGTATGAGAAGACTCCCAGGCAAACGGACCGATTGTCTAACCAAGGTGGCTACGCAGATCTGGATATGTGTATCAGAAGATGAAGCTGATGGTAAGCCTTAGAGGAACTCTATGTCCATTAGTCAGTTAACGGTTGAAGCGACAAGATATAATAGAGCCTCCTCACATTTTATTTCCAAAGTCAGTATCTCTTCCTCATATTTATCCGGAAAGCATTTGTATATATTTAAAAATTAACTACAGCTATTTCTTTTTTCACAGAAAAGTCGGCGCTAGGGTGCCGGCCTGGTATGAGGCGACCGCAGCGATCAACTTCACCCCTAAGCCTCCACTGTTCACCTTTCTACGAAATCACCATTAATACTCCCAAGTCCTTGCTCCTCGTAACAACATTAATAATTTTACTTTCCTTCATCGAGACACAAATGATCGGTGGAAATTTAACAGATTTGAAACAAACTGACTATAATTATACAATAAAAAATGCATTTTTCAAAAATGCCGATGAATATAACGGAAATAAAATAAACAATTATTCAAAATCACTAGAAAAACCCTACACAAATAAACCTTACGTGACTGATGACACCTCAATCAAAACAGTTAAAAACAATTCTGTATTTGAAATAAATCCAACATCAAATGCCCATAATATTAAAGAAATTATTTTAAGTAATAATATTCAAAATATATCTAAAATTAAAGATATTTATTTAGATTCCACCATGAACGAAACAACTATAAATAATAATACTTTTGTGCTTATCCAAAATGACTTGAATAGCACAATAGAATACAATTATTTAGAAGATGGTGCAGGGGATAATGAAGATGATATAAATATTGGAGTTAAACTAATCAAAGATGAGTCTATGGGTAAATTGAAAATAGACGAAGCGACGCAAACGAAAATATTCCACGATTATTTCACAACAGTCAACAAAACCCTCGATTCAAAACGGGAGCGATCTAAAACGGATAACGATAACAAAGATATAGCAATAGGAGATTTTAATGAATATTTGGATTCGAGTAATTTGAAAGGAGTTGACCGGGGTCGGGCTAAAGATCGTAATATTTCAAATACGTTTTCAAATAACTCATTATTACAACCTGATATTTCCCTAACTCCTTTAGTACCGAAAATAATACAGTCATCAAGGCCCGGATTCACGGATGGTAAGTAACATAAATATTTTTCATATTTTTATTTTTATTTAATCGGAAGATAAATTAAAATATAATAAACATAAGATAATGCGTCACACGTTTCACTTTTTTATGGAATAGGAAGGCAAACGATGTGAGTCACCTGATAGAAAGCAATCAACGCCGCTCATAGACATATACAATGCTATAGGCATTGCAGATTAAATAAATAAATAACTATATATAATAGCATAGTGTAGATGGACTTAACGCTCACAATATATATCAATATGTAACCCAAATGGTATGTTGTTTGGGAACCATGTGGGAAAATATTTTTTATGCATATGTCTGATAGATATATTATATAAAAAAAAATAAAGCGCGTCAAAGAAGTTTTCTGGAATAATCTAGATTAATCTATCAAATTTTAACGATAATAGAGAATTATATTCCTAATTTGGAAGAGGTGCTTTGAATAACTGAAAGTCAAGCTGTTAACGAAAGGATTATTATTGTATTGATTGCGAACAATGGCTTCGTAATTATACAAAAGATAATCTCTTTGTTGAGCTACATAAGCTTTTGTTCCCTTTGCCGTCACTAAGACAGTTGCGTTTGAGTGTACCTACCTACAGCTGATTACGATGGTCAGATTACGGTGATACTCTTAATTGCCCGTTGCCTTTAAAGGAGTATTCGAGGCTTTCTATTATATTACATTATCTATTAATACGTTTATCACTTTGTTTTTAAACTCAGATTATGTCGTATCATCTATTTCTATTCTTTGGGATACGTTTTGTCTTTTTTTCGAATTTGCATGTTTCTTACTACGATTGATTTAGCCTATGTTTAAATTTGTCGTGATTATTATTATTTTCATATTTAAATTCCAAGAGATGGAAAATGTGAAGGTGTCATTGAAAGGCGAGTGAAAGCTGGTAATCAGGTTGATAGAGGCCTGCACTCCTTTATGAATAATCAGAATGTGCCTTAAACGGCCCGACTGGCGGTTCATTGAAGAGCGCTCGTTCCGATTCTGATGTACGCGTCGTTT
Source organism: Baronia brevicornis (assembly GCA_031353405.1). Classification (NCBI taxonomy): domain Eukaryota; kingdom Metazoa; phylum Arthropoda; class Insecta; order Lepidoptera; family Papilionidae; genus Baronia; species Baronia brevicornis. The sequence goes on from JASFAT010004350.1 coordinate 38,720, forward strand.
CCCGTAGGGGTAGACAGAGACCACATATCTCCATCCGCTACGGTCCCGGCACACCTTCCTTGCTTCCTCCATACTCATCCATCTTTCCATCCACCCTTCCCCTGACATTCATCGTAGCGAAACGGCTCTATGTTAATCACATCTCGTACTTGTGAGAATCAGGACGTGACGGGTGATGAACCACATCGCCATCATTTTTTAGCAAATTAGGTTTATTACAATTTGTCATAGTGAATCCCACAAGCCGCAAGGGAGGATGGAGGTCAGTCCTAGGCCTATATGCTGAGGTAAGATATTATAGTACCCAGGGTAGCCCGATCCCGAGACGGTCGGCACACTTGCGACGAAGCTCGCCCCTAGCCACATATGATGTACGGCAATGAAAATTGAGTTTGGCAGAAGTATCATGAGAGCAAACTGAATGCGGTGGAAATGAGAGCATTAAGAAGTATGTGTGGGGTAACTTTGAATGATAGAATAAGGAATGAAGATATAAGAGAGTGATCTGGAGTAAAAGAAGGTGTCGTGACAAAAGTTGAGAAAGGGATGCTTAGATGGTTTAGGCACATAGAGAGGATGAATGAAAAACGAGAGGCAAAAGAAATTTACATTGTGGATGTGAATAAAAGGATCGGTAGGGGAAGACCAAGGAAAACATATCTTGACCAAATTGTGAAGTTTTTATGAAAGGCCAGGTCAAGCGTACTCTTAACCGATGACCTTGCATGTGAAGAGTCACAAGTGTAGAGAAAGCAAGGAAAATGTGGTATATATATAATAAATATGTATGTATGTCATATTTACTTTACATAACAATATTGGAGATAATATTCAAAATATATAACAAACATACAGGAGTGATAAGCAATTGACTCAATGATAGGGCTACCGCCTACGGAGTCATTAGTTGCGGGTTCGGTCCCTGCGTCGAGATAAACATATGTATGGTCTACAGATATTTATTCCGAGTCTGGTTACCCTGCTAATCTGCATTGGACAAGCGAGGTGGGTTAATTTCCGTTCATCGAAAAATGGGGAGGCCCATGCCCCGCTTTGGGACATATATGTTAAAAAAACACAGGAGTTCTCTATGAACTCCAAAAACAAATTTTTTGAAATTTGGAATATAATATATCAAATGAACACCAGACCCCAGACCCCACGAATATGCCCCATGGAAATCTATGGGAATATGCCCCAATTTGCCCCCTCCTAGATCCAGGGCTGTTTAAAATTAAGTAAACCTGCACGCTCGTTTGCCTGGTCTGGTACATAAAAAAAGGTTTTGATTTATTTCATCAAAGGCAATCTAGTAGTCGCTGCCGTAATTTCCTGTAAATTGGTTTATCGTCCCAGCAAAAGGTAACGAAGCAAGGATTGCCAATTATTTGTTAAAAAAAAGGTCACAGGAATTTTTATTCGTTAGCACTAATAATTGGACTCAGTGGTTTTAAATTGATAAGAAGTAAATATAATCAGGATACATGTAACGAAAATAATAATAAAGCATATATGCTTTCAATGTATACATTGTAAGATAGAATATATGGACTTCAGAAAATTAAATTTTAAATTCTTAAAAATAAATGTATGATATCTCAGTGTAAATAAGAATGTCCGATGCTAGGTTGTTAACATAAACTTATAATTTGATGATTTTTTTATCGATGAATTTATTAGATAGATAAATATATTCTTTATTATATACCAAAAACAATGTTATACAATTATTGATTGTGATTAACGTATACAAATGGCGGTCTTATCGCTAATAGCGCTTTCTTCCTATCAACCGTAGGATGGAAACAATATTAAAAAGATAATTTGATGTAGGTTGGTGATACATTATCGTTATGACGATAAGAGAGAGAAAGAAAAAAATATTACACACACATATGTACACACAAAATAAGTTAACCGTAAATAATAAAGGAATACAAAGACATACAAAAAAAAACATACAAAGATATTTATAAACATAAATAGTGATTTTTAACCAGCTTCTTGAAAATAAGGAGAGACATCGCTTGTTACACCTCCAGCGACAACAAATTCCATAACCGAACAGCCTGTACTGTGGTCAAAAAATATGGTATGATGAGCAGGCATTTTTAATATTAAATTCTCAGATGTTCTCAAACGCCACGAATGTGAGTCATTGAGAAATAGAAAGCGAGACTTAAGATAAGAGGAGTTGTTACTCCTCTTATAAATAAAATAGAGCCACTTGAGCTTAGCACGGAAATTCGAAACATGATCACACTTGCGTAAACCAAATAAAAACCTTATACAGAAGTTTTGAAAGCGCTCATGTTCATTGAGTGCCATCAAAACTGTATTGTATATATATATATATATATATATATGTATATATATATATATATATATATATATATATATATATATATATATATATATATATATATATATATATATATATATATATATATATATATATATATATATATATATATATATATATATATATATATATAAAGCGAAAATGCTGTAAATGACACAGTTGTAAAAAAAATAACATTTTGCACAGCGTAGAAAGTAACTGTTTTTGAATGATCAGATACAATTTTTTACGAAATCTTACAAGAGTTTTTGGCTATGGGTGGGTTTACATTTTGCGATTTACTACGTTTTCGCTATTTGCATCGATATATACAATGAGTTTGGTAGTCAATATCACCTGAGGTAATAATTTTAACACAAAAATACTAGTAGATAAAATTTAGAAAGAATTTCTGTATGTTTCCCAGTGAGAATTACTAAATCAATTTACTCAGAAATTTATACGATCTCCAGATTACGTTAGGAATGTGCACGTATTCAAATAATTTTGTATTCCGAGGATGAAGTATAAGAATAATTTTAAGCCACGGTTTTCTGATTAGTCCACTTTATTTTCTCTCCGTTTTACTACTTTATTATTCTTTAATTTTATATTAAACATAAAAGCAATTTGTCTCTCAGAATATAATAAATATTAATAAGCAATGGACATGTAACATTGTTCCTAACACAAACACCATATCGACGCTAGAAAAAAATCGAAAACGTAGTAATTTTTTTATGAGATAGGAAGGCAAACGAGCAGGCGTGTCACCTGATGGAAAGCAATCAAATCCGCTCATAGACAACCGCAGCGAACGTGTCATTGTGGGTATGGGAATGCCAGCCGCTCACCATACGAAGCGTGGTAGCTAAGCTACCACTCCGACGCCGGTTTTCTGCGGGAGTGTGGTACTTTCCCGGGCGAACCGAGCCTATTCATGCTAGAGACAAATATTATGCCATTCTTGACAAAGTATTCGTCTGCAGCGTGACTCTACCACTATAGACATATAATTATCCCGATGCGGGGAATGAAACCCGTGACTACTAAACATCGTGAATTAGCTCTTCACGTCATGTTTATAAATATAAAGCAATATCTATTTCAAATAAAAAAATATATGAATTAATTTGTGTTACGTATAAACTGCATGTAGGATTACTAGTAGGTTTAGATAACGTTTCTATTCTCTTTCAGCATCACGCCATTATTCATGTTATCCTAGTGAATGTGTCAGCAAAAATTCACCAAACGGAAAGCGGTTGGCGCTCAACTAAAACATAATATATTTCACGCCTTAAACCATCTATCACCCAATTCCCACTATTACTTCACACTTTCCCTATATATTTTTATTTATCTTGTTCAAATTTTCAATCGTTAATAAAATAATTTAAATTGATCCACTCAAGTTCAAATACATTTTTAAAAAAATTGTAGTGGGTAACACTTGATGTTAATATAGTTTTTGAAATATTAATTCATTAATTCCATTAAAAAAGAAAAAATCAAAAAAGGCGGAAAACAAAATGGCCGCCATACAAATCTAAAATCGTCATTTGTGGGCTGATTTTGCTGAAATTTGGCAAAAGCCAGAAACGCTCGCGTAGGATTAAGGGTCCGCCGCAGGCAGGCCCCGAAAAGCTAGTCTCACAATATGAAATTGCAACTCCTCGAACAGTGCTTATTCTCTGTACTTTTATACGATGCTAGAAACAGGGACATTGACAGTCCGTCTACTAACCACGCACGAAATTTCTCTTGTAAATATGATACGAAACGAAGAAATCCTCCCATAAATAAAACCTACAGAGCATACACTTTTGTCGTATCTGACTCCTTAAATTATCGGAGAATTGACAACTTTTAAAATAGACGAACGCTAAAGTAGAGACCGCATTTTTATAATTGTAGTGTAAGACGCTCTTCGGTTATGTGAAACATCGATTAGTGGAGGGTGTTTGGGATGAACAGGATGCATGTAAACGAATACCAGGTTAGGTGGTGCGCCTTAGTATTGGCCTATGTCCAGCAGTGGATTATCGCATACTGTAGATAATTAATTATACGTGTAGTTACGAATTTATATAGAAATATTATATATGACTTTTAAGCACAAATTATACTGTTGAAGAACCTATTATAACGCTAGAAATATCTGCAATAGTTATTGGGTGAAGTCCTGATTGGATGCGATCGAGCGCGCTGATTGGTCCGCTTTCGCGTCAGCGAAACCCGATTGGTCAATTAGCATGCAGTTATGAACTGTCAAACGAAGTGTTTTATTTGATTGGTAATTCATTTTTTCCGAACATTATTAATTTCCAATTTTCCACAGGAAAAAAGTTTTTGTAAAAACCTGCATTATATAAAATTATAATATAATAACGTAATTAACATCAAAGGCGTGTATTCTTCTCTGAATTTGTCTTGAGTGCTTAACGGGAAAGTGATGATCAGTTTGTGAATAGTGCACTTAGAAATTCGGCAATGAATATCATTGTGTGTAGCTCAATTGGGAGAAGAAAATTTATAAAATTATTTATATAGATCTAATTCGAAGTATAAAGTGAGTTACTTTATATTTCTAATTCAACCAAGAGATCCGCTTCTGCACAAATCAAACTAAGCACCAAAGACCGTATATACATCCGTATATGACAGTAATAGTAAACAGGTGATACATACGCACACTTTGCCTTCCTATCAGATAAATAACATTTCCATTCCATTATTACTAGAGTAAGTAAATGGTAGAGCCACGCTTCAGACGAATACTTTGTCAACAATGGCATATTATCTGTCTGTAACATGAATGAGCCAACTTACCCGAGGAAGTACCACACTCCCGCAGAAGAACCGGCGTCTGAGTGGTAGCTTAGCTACCGTGCTTTGTCCGGTAAGCGGTTGAGTTCCGGAGGCCCAATGCCTATAACACTGCGGATGCCTATGGGCGGGGTTGATTGCTTTTCATTAGATGACACGCCTGCTCGTTTGCCTTCCTATCCCATAAAAAAATTAAACTTTAAATCCCATACGGTATTTATTTAACAAAAAACCTAACGTTGTTTTTAAAAATGTTCTCCTCAGTTCAATTTCCGCGCGTAATTTGCCAGCTTCTAGAGAAGGAAATGAGAAAAGGATAAAACAAATTAGCTCAATCAACAAAGCATGGCGTACGCGTCTTCTAAACTTCATGCACAGAATACGAAACATTTCCAATTACTTGGTATCAAGATGATAAATGGTGTCAGACATTACTTTGCGGAAATACATTATTATTATATGGAGAATCAACAATTACTTAACTAAGATCCGCGAAAAAAATAATTTATTGAAATATATTGTGTGTATTCGAATCGGTATATACACAACATCACTTTCCAAAGAAAAAAACGAGGCATTCTCAACTATTAAAGTTGACACAGACACTGCAGAAGACAGCCGTTAAGAAATTCAATTAGATAACTAGACACTAATACTAACAGACAGCTGTTGATTCAAGTAGACCAACCACAAAACCCAGTATCTCATATCAGTAAGACTGTTGTCCATTACTGGCTTGTGACAATTACTGGCTTGTAACAATTACTGGCTTGTAACAATTACTGGCTTGTAACAATTACTGGCTTGTAACAGTTACTGACTTGTAACAATTACTGACTTGTGACAATTTAAAATTGTTACAACCAGTAACGACTCATTTTTTCCTTATAAGCAGAACGTGCCAGAGAAGTTGGTAATGGAATTGCCAAACCGTGGTACATTTTTCAAATTTTTGATTTAAAAATTTAGAATTACAAAATAAAACTATATTTATTTAGTTATTAGGATATAATAAAATAGACTAATTTATTTGAAAGTAAAACAATTTCATTAATATTTATCTAATTCACCAAATATGTATGTCGGAATTTCCGGTATTGATTTTTAAAAAAAGGGTATGTCCACGTTATGAGAGGATTTTGCATATTAGTAAAATTATTATACCTACTTCGATCACCGTTAAATTGTTGTAATCATCATTATCATCAATAACCTTCGCCAATACTAACGATTAAGGTGATATTTCATTTGATATTTAAAGGTAGTAATAGTAAAAACTTATAAAATTTATTTTTAATTATAATCTAGTATAAAATGAATTTTCTTATTAATTACGTTATGAGTTTTATGTTATATTTTTTTTATATATTCACGCCTATCCCCCGCAGGGTCTTAGTGAATCCCACGAGTCGCAAGGGAGGATTGAGGTCAGCCCCAGCAAAGCCCTGCATGCTGAGGTAAGGCACCATAGTAGCCGGAGGAGCCCGATTCCGGGACAGTCGGCACGCTTGCGACTAAGCTCGCCCTTAGCCATGCATCCTTTGGTACGGTAAACCGTGGATTAGCGGAGAGGAAGGGAAAGGATAGAGAAGAAGAAAGGAAAGGGCAGGAACGGAAATGCGGGGGGGGGGGCGGTTACCACACTCGGAATAAATGTATTTATTATATATGTATTTATTCCGATGCGGGAATCGAACCCGCGTCCATCCGTGGGCGGATGGCCCCGCCACTAGGCCAATCGGTTTTATGTAATAGTTAGAAAAATATAAAATTTATACTTTTCCGGGTTTTATTTGGAGTTCCGGAAGCATGTCCATAATAACATATACATTTGAGATCATTGACCCTGAATCAATATAGCTTTTCCGACCATTGATAATTACGCACTAAGTTTTGAATTGTAAAATTTCGAAGAAATTAATTAATTAACACGTTTTTGCTTCGATTCCCAATCGGAGGAACGACAATAGATCTCCTATCCGGTGTCTGAGCACTCACTTCGCTGCGTTCGCATTAAAATCATTCGGTTCACTGGCGTGTACATACCTGCGGATGGATTCGTATAGGAAATTCATTAGAAATCGTAAATATTCTGAGAAATAACTTAAAATGGGTAAAAAAATATATTTTACTCCATTTTTTTTTGTACAGCTCATAAATGTGCTACACTGCTGTACACTGGCCTCTTCGTTTCTGGAGGAACGGACATTAAAGGACTGACGGGGTAACCAGACTTGTTATAGTGGTAGCGGGTGACTTTTTATAGTGGTAGAGCCGGCTCGCCCGGGAAAGTACCATACTCCAGCAGAAAACTGGCGTCTGAGTGGTAGACGACTAATTGGCTCAGCGGCGGGTCTCTCCGCCCATGAAGTCAATGGTCGCGAGTTCGATTCCCCCATCAGAACAAATATATATATGGATATATAAATATTTATTCGGTGAGACGGCCCATTCATGCTACAGACAAATAATATGCCATTCTTGACAAAGTATTCATCTGCATCGTAGCTCTACAACTTTGAAAAAAATATTTACATGAAAATATAAATGAAATAAAATATACTTACATTTATTTATTTTTCTTATAAAATTACTTTTTCAACGTAAACCCTTATTCTCGTATTTGCATATCTTGATTACATACGTCCTGTCTGATGTTACCTGAATACTATTTCAATTGTACATCATTTTTTTTCTATTATTTGCGTTTATTAGGTATTCTACAAATAGCCACAGTCTTAATTATATTTGTATTTAATATTTATTAACTTATGTTATTTACTGTTGGTAAACCTGCTTCATTGTTAGCTACTTATCATTCTTTATAAAATTACAAATATATATAAAGAAATCTATAACAAAAAAATATATCTGCAGTTCATCTTAATGCTTACTATAAATGATGATTTTATCAAATTATCGGATCGGCAACTTCGGCTTTTACCCCGAGCGCTTGAAATCTAACCTATTACATCATTTTCAGCATAATATCATAACTCAACAGGATCTCACCGAATGGCTTGATTCAGGAGCGGAGAGATATCAGAATTCTTTATCGCTTTTACCATGGAGAGTCCTCGAAGGAATTGTCTAGAATTATTTCCTGCCGTTGAAATATAATACAACAGCACAACTCGTCATATAAAAAATTGTAATCCCCACCGTTTAAAAGTGTTTTCTACATGGCTCCTTTAATATATAATAAACATCCGAAATATTGTAAGGAGCCCAATACCCATTTATTAAAAAAACAATTAAAAACGTACCTAGAAGGAAAAGCATATTATAGTATATCGGAATTCTTGAATGACAAAATTATATGTAATTAGAAGCATGACTATTATGAAATTGTATAAATAATAAGAATATAATATAATTTCAATCTGATTCAATAATATTGCAGGACATCATTTTGGCAATATGATTATATTTTTTGTTAAGACTTAGATTATTATAAAATTTGTATATTTGTACGCAACAAAGGCCAAACATGATGGATCTATATTATGTACCTTAACAACCTGCATGCTTTGTATGATTTATGTATACCCATCTTTCAATCTATGCCAATCTTGAATCTTGAATCTTTAGATCATAGGTTTCCAACCTCTTACGGACTACCGACCTCATAACAAGATAGACATTTTGGACGGCTAGTTAAAATGTTTTTTCATGACAATGGAGGTATTTCATAACGTCCCCATTTGCTTTTAGACCCGCTACCACCCCCATGAAGAACTCCAGCGCCCACTTGGAAGCAGTACCACCCCAATTGGGAACATAAGATTTAGAAGTGATAGAGCCACGCTGCAGACGAAAACTTTGTCAACAATGGCATATTATTTGTCTGTAGCATGAATGGGCCGGCTCGCCTGGGGAAGTACCACACTCCCGCAGAAAACCGGCGTCTGAGTGGTAGCTTAGCTACTGCGCTTCGTCGGGTGAGCGGTCTAAGTTCCAGAGGCCCTACACCCTCCCCCTCCCGCTCCCGTTCCCCCTCTCATACCAATAACGTCACCCATAGTGTATCAGGACCGATACGACATTAAAACCTTCAAAAAAGATGCCTATTGTAGTGATACATTCATAAATGTATCACTAATGCATTAAAATCTTTTATATTATATTACATTTTTTTGACGTTCGTAATATTCAAATTTAAAATGAAAAAGAAATAAATCGTTATAAAACATAAAGTATTAGTTCAACTGACGTCTTTTGAATAGACATGTCACCAAATATAAATTGATATGATTAAAATATAATAAATGTACAATGAAGAGCAAGAATAAATTAATATCGTTTTGAACAATTTTATTTGAAGAAGCCCCCTAAAGATCCCGGGTGTCGCAGTAAGCAGTACGGCAGGCACATTATACTATATATTATATATATACATTATGTATGTATATCTCAAAAGGCGACAACGCTTTTGTATGTAACGCCTGTGATGTTGCATAGTCTATAGGCAGCGTTGATTGTTTTCCGTCAGACGACGCGCTTGCTCGTTTGCCCTCCTATCCCATAAAAAAACTCGTTTTCCTATAAGAAAGCCTGTGCATTGTTAACAAAACTCGTCCAAGTGGAAAGCGATCGTTTCCTTACTGAAACATTATTGTATTTCACGTCATATCTCTCTCTATACCGGGGGCCGCTGAATCGCTGTGTAACAACGTATAGAGATCACTGTTTGAGTTAAAATAACGTTTTTGAATAAATATTTTTTTATATAATGTATTCTGAATCTGATGATAATAATTCTTTTGATAATTGAGAAATCATTATTTGGCTTAAAATAACGTATTTGAGATGAGTCAGGCGTTACTTTGCGGCAATCCATTACTACGTGGATAGTCTTTATTAGTTTACTTAGCTAAGATCCGCGACGAGCAAACAAAAACAGAATAATAATATTCCATATGGCACACAACACGTGTTTCGCCTTAACACGGGGCGTCATCGGGTATAGTACACTGTACGGAAGATAACCGTCAAGTCCTCCATAGAGTGGTTGGGAGGTGGACAATTGCTGACGGCCATTTTTTCGGTAAGATTTAGTCTATATTCCCCGTAAATCCACTTCTTCCAGTAGAAAACATACATTATTATTTTTCTCTCTTTGTTTGCTTGTCGCGGATCTTAACTAAATAAAAGTTCTGACTGTCCAAATAACGTATTTAACTAAATAATTTTTATATAATGATTCCTAAATTAAATACGTCTTAATATTTGAGGATTAGAGGCAAAGGTCAAGGCAAGATTGAATTGACAAGGACGCGTGGTAGAATACCCTTTTGAAGCGAACAAATAAAGTCTTAACTTCACTGTCTTGTAATATATGCACAATGATAGCTTAGTGAGAACGGTTAACAAGAATTCTAGTAACATCAAAACATTGCTAATCATCTTTCTATCAATAAAAAAAGAACCCGAAACTAAAATCGAGTCCTTGTATTTTTCATCAGAATATATTACAATGTTAACCACCAATAAAAATTTACGGTGGTCCCCCAATTTCAATAAAGAGACCAAGCCTTTTAAATCAACCATAAAGTTTTACTGAAAAGCTCAGAGAGTTACGAGCTATGATCCGAAGCTCTTCTAAAATATTAACATAAGAACAGCGGCGAAACAGAATCCAAAACATAAACATTAATCAAATTATAATTTAACATCTAAAGTTGTTACTTAATTTTTAATAAACAGATTAATACTTTTGTTACATTTTGTCATTGTTTAATCAATCCTTTCGTGCCTTGGCGTGTCCAGCTGTTAATCGAAATCGTCCAGGGTTTCGACCATGCACAAATCTTTCATCAAAATAGGCCCATCCACTCAAAAACGTCATACATAGATATATTCTTTATTGTACACCACCAACAAAGTTATATTATATAAATTATAGATTGTAAAATGTATAAACAAATGGCGGTCTTATCGCGTATAGCGATTTTTTTCAGACAACCGTAGGATGGACAGTGTTATAAAGATAATTTGTTGTAGGTTGGTGATACATTATAGATAGGATGATAGAAAATTGTATTAATAAACAAAGTTAATAGCAATAAGCAAAAATATATATGTATTTATTAAATATGAATAAATAATTAAATGAAAAATACATATTTTTCAAGATCGATAGTGATTTTTGACAAGCTTTTTGAATTCGTAAGAGACTTCCTTTGTCTCACCTCCAGCGGCAAAAAATTCCATAACTGAACAACCAGTACTGTGGAAGATTGGGCAAAGAATTTAGTATGATAAGCAAGCATTTTTAATATTAAATTTTCAGATGTTCTCAAACACATGAATGTGAATTACTGAGACATATACCTTACAACTTAAATTTTTAAACAACATTAAACGGCAAACCAGATAGTCGTGGAAGCCGCGGAATTCCTAAGCTCAGATAGGTAGATGGAGTCAAGGACGACTTAAAGGCAATCGGTGTGAGGGGCAGGAGGGAAAAAGCTAAACGAAGATCCGACTGGAAAAATTTACTGGACCAGGCTAAGGCCCACCCGCGGCTGTAACGCCTTGAAGAACATAAATTTTTAAATTTGAATCCCGAACTTTGGATAAGAAGTAACTAAACCTATAAGGCAAATAACCATTCGCCACAAAAGGCGATGAAATAATAAGTCGGGAATGATAGCTGATCAAAATCTCATATAGCTCTTATACACGCAAACTGAATGTTTCATAGTATTGATTTTTCTTGTTACTCATCTAACATAAGTACGTTATACTGAGTTATTAAATAGATAAATAAATAAAAAAATATTTTTATTTATTTATCTTTTTAATAACTCAATAAATATTAAAGTATAGTGGTAGCGCCTCAATGCAAACGAATAATCAAGAAAGGCATAATATTTATCTGTTGCATGAATGGGCCGGCTCGGCCGGGAAAGTACCGCACTCCCGCAGAAAACCGCCGTCTGAGTGGTAGCCTACCTACTACGCTTCGTACGGTGAGCGTTCGAGTTCCGGAGGCCCAACACCCTCCCCCTCCCTCCTCCTCACTTGGTCCATATGCCAATTACGGTTAGTAATGAAAGTATAAAAAATATATAAAATTTGCTTTACACACATACTCGTATTGAGGTTTATAGTCCAGATCATAATGTAGTCGTATATTCTGTATCATTTGAGATACATATCTCTATGGCTATAATTTCTTCTATCTGCCAAATAATAAAGAGATAAATAAATAAAATAATCGAAGGTCAAAATGATTAAACGCAAGTATTCTTTTACGACCCTGATAGTTTTATGAAGATCGTAAATTTTACACCCAAATCTTCATAACACTTCTCTACGACTGATAGAATCATTTTCCGCCGCCTTACACATATTACACTAGTCAAAACGTAAAATATTTACAATATACTAACACTACATGAAATACTAATAGTATTATTAATGGAGTCAGGCGTTACTTTGCGGAAATCCATCACTATGTGGACAGTCAAAAGTTTTAATTAGCTAAGATCCGCGACAAGCAAAACAATAACAGAAAATTAATAATGTGTGTTTTTCTGCTGTATGAAGTGGATTTATTTGGAACTTAAACCAAAGACTACTAACTTTAGACTTTCCGTAGACTCTACGGAAGACCTTTCGGTTGTCTTCCATAAAGTCTACTATACCTGAAGATGCCTCGTGCTGGGGTGAAACACATGTCGTTTACAAGGTGGAAAAGCAGAAAAACACATATTATTAATTTTCTGTTATTGTTTTGCGTGTCGCGGATCTTAGCTAAGTTAAACTTTTAACTTTCCACATAATACTAAAAGTATTTAATATATTTTTCGACTGGTTTCGGTAAGGACACCGTAGAATAATTCTGGTACAGGTGACCTCTTTGCTCTGATCCCCACAGAAGAAGGAGGTTAAAAGAAAACTAAGAAAGTTTTAATATTACTACAATTATTTTTAACTATGAGAATCTGAGAGGAAGGATGGATGAAAAGATGGATGAGCGTGGAGGAAGCAAGAAGGGTGTGCCAGGATCGTAGCGGATGGAGATCTGTCGTCTCTGCCAACCCCTACGGGCGATAGGCGTGACGATATATGTATATGTACGTACTTTTAACCATTCCTACTAAGGTAATAGTACTTTTACTAGAAAAAAATATTTCTTCCAACCCATATATGTAATATATCCCAGTGTAGGCTACGATCCTACCCATTTCAGTAATGGAGTGGTAGAGCCACGCTGCAGACGAATACTTTGTCAAGGATGGCATATTATTTATCTGTGCCATGAATGGGCTGACTCGCCCGGGGAAGTACCATACTCCCACAGAAAACCGGTCTCTGAGTGGTAGCTAAGCTACCGCACTTCGTAAGGTGAGCGGTTGAGTTCCGTAGGCCCAAAACCCCTTCCTCTTCCATAATGACCTTTCTTTAAAGGCCAGTCACGCTTCTGCACTTTATATGCTACTGCGTATGTTTATGAGCGGCGTTGATTGCTTTCCATCAGGTGACACGCCTGCTCGTTTGCCTTTCATCCCATAAAAAAAACAATAGTGCAATTCAAGAATGTTTTAAGCCTTTAGATCGTAAGAGAAATCTTTACCAATTCAGCTATTGTTGCTTAAAATAATGTTAGAAAAAATTACCTGTCAAAAACAATGTTTATTCGCTTATCGCATATTAATTTCGACTCCGCTTGAAGTATGAGTCTCAGAGTAATTACTTCCATGATAGCACGTACTTAGAAATGCTATCAAAACTTTCACAGCTTTCATCGAAGATCGATTTGTCGTGTAACAAGTATCTATATTGAAAATGGATATCTTATGAATGATTAACGTATCACAATCTATCTACGTGCCGAAACGTGGACTCTGATAGTCCGTTTGCTTCACAAGCTCAGAGTAGCTATGGAGAGAGCTATGCTCGGAGTTTCACTGTTAGATATGATTCGGACTGAACAAATCCGCCAGGTAACTTAAGTCACCGACATAACCTTTTGAATTAGCAAACTAAAGTGGCAATGGGCTGGTCACGTTTGTCGAAGATCCAACAATCGTTGGAGCAGACGAGAGCTGGAGTGGAGACCGCGTCTCGGTGAACGTATTATGGGACGCCCCCCAACTAGATGGTGCGACGATCTGTGTAGGGCGGCTGACTGAAACTGGATGCGTGTAGCCCTATGTCCAGCAGTGGACTGCCGCAGGCTGTTGATCATGATGATAATGATGAATGTATCTACAAGTGGTATCATATCATAAGAGTTCAACGTTATTACCGATCCATAAGTTACGTCAATGTAATTTCATCATTTTGGAGTACGAACAAAGAGGGAAGTACGAGCGTCCCCAATTCCGGAGGAATGTACATAAAACCTACGACGCTTAGTGAAGAAGGAGACAGTCATTAGCCTGTTGACCATACACATATTTCGATACTAGCTAGTCTTTCGCACAACGGAATAAAATCATCCGACACTAATCTTTGGCGTGATCCCCGAAGATTAATGCCGGATGATCACCCCACACTGAGTAAATATATCAAAAGCTGCCTGTTCATGTGTATACGCATCTACAACAATATACCTCATGAATTAAAACAATTGAACACAAGATTATTTAAAAAAGACTATATGAATGGCTAATAGATGGCAATATTTATAATACTAAGCACTTTTTTACTTTAAAAGTTGGATCGAATGTATGTAATAAATAAGTCAATTATAATTTTGATGAAATGTAACAGTTTATAAATAACTTCATGCTTTGTAATAATAAGCGATTGATGTATTCAGATCTCTATGTGTCTATACGTGTATATAATTTATGTAGAGTTGACATTATATACAAATAAATAAATAATTAATGAAATTTGTACGCCATAAGTGCAATGTGATAGAGCTTTTATACGTCTTTTTTCATCTTGTCACATCTCACATTGTGCAAATAAATAATTATTATTATTATCAAACAACAAACTTTGAACAATACTCAACAAATCTCAAAATAGAACAACGACAATACAGCTGGAACAATTGGAACGGAACTCAGCGGCTCAGCGGAGACAAACAGTCGCGAATTGTGTCATTTTTCAAGCCGATGCAGCAATCTGCGCTAAAAGCGATGCACAATGGCTGTACCGGTAATCACAAGTATTAGAGAGCGTCCCCGACTTTCATTTGTTAAGTACCGCAAATAATACGTAAACAGAATTTGAATCTATTATGAACAAGTAGTATAATAAAAAAAATTTAAAGTCAATTCCGACTTTTTTCCAGCGATCTAAAAGCTTCGCCATTGAATGTATTTATTCCTAAATTTATATCCTGCTAGATATCTTATATAAGAGATATTTTTTCTACCCTATAATCACATGTCACTATGTTCAGAAACGCTAATATCCGAAATCGCTTCTGAAATCTAAGTTGTTGTAAGTTTTGCCTAACTTACTGTAGTGACTGTAAAACTTGAGTGTAAATCGACTTGAAATCGAATGAGGTGACTAATTCATTCGAGTGACTCTAGTAACAATATCTTACTTTAGTTGCATCACAATTTTAAAGGTAGCATACTGTATCATTAAATTACTTTTTTTTTACTGAAACCGAATGAGGTGACTAATTCATTCGAGTGACTCTGTAACAATATCTTACTTTAGTCACATTACAATTTTAAAGGTAGCATACTGTATCATTAAATTACTTTTTTGTTACTGAAATCGAATGAGGTGACTTATTCATTCGAGTGACTCTAGTAACAATATCTTCCTTTAGTCGCATCACAATTTTAAAGGTAGCATACTGTATCATAAAATTACTTTTTTTTTACTGAAACCGAATGAGGTGACTAATTCATTCGAGTGACTTTGTAACAATATCTTACTTTAGTCACATTACAATTTTAAAGGTAGCATACTGTATCATTAAATTACTTTTTTGTTACTGAAATCGAATGAGGTGACTTATTCATTCGAGTGACTTTAGTAACAATATCTTACTTTATTCGCATCACAATTTTAAAGGTAGCATACTGTATCATAAAATTACTTTTTTTTACTGAAACCGAATGAGGTGACTAATTCATTCGAGTGACTTTGTAACAATATCTTACTTTAGTCACATTACAATTTTAAAGGTAGCATGCTGTCATTAAAATACTTTTTGTTATATCTATCTATAGAAGCCATAAAGAGAAATCTGTTAAAAGAATATCTTTTTATTAAATTTAAATGAAAAGTTCTTAAGATTTACGGCTGAAGTGCTATAAAATTTTATCACCAAAAAAGTAAAGCCATACTCCATCTATTCAGGCGGATTATTACGAAATCTTCAACCATAACTCCAAAGCCTATTGTTTCTGTAAAATCTGATAAATTACCAATTCATCTTCCTACACTTATAGCATTATAATTCCATAATATGCATTTGTCGCCTATACAGTAATATATTGGTTGACCACAGTACAAAGTAATAGTGGTAGAGCCCCGCTGCAGACGAATACTTTGTCAAGAATGGCATATTATTTGTCTGTAACATGAATGGGCAAGCTCGCCCTGTGAAGTACCACACTCCCGCAGTAAACCGGCGTCTGAGTGGTAGCTTACCTACCGCGCTTCGTACGATGAGCGGCCGATTTCTGGAGGCCTAACACCCTTCCCCCTCCATCTATCCCTTCCCCTCCCATTCCCACTCCCATAATGACACTTTCCTTAAAGGTCGGCAACGCTTCCGCACTGCCTATGGCGGTGCGAAAGTCTGTGGGTGGCGTTGATTGCTTTCCATCTGGTGACACGCCTGCTCGTTTGGCTTCCTATCCCATAAAAAAAAACATTCGATGTTTTCGATATCAAAATACACCAATAAAAGCGATCACTGCATGATATCTTTGGCAGCCATTATAGGCATATGATCTAGGCAGTATATATCTACTAATAAATTCATTACGGTAACATCATAAATACCCATGTCATGAAACCATTAGCACGATACACTGCGGTCTGTTGTGACATGTAAGACAAGCTTAATTCCCAACATCGTATTGCACTGTTCCCGATGTCAATTAATAACTAAGCATTATTGTGACCATTACAACTCGACAGAAGCAATTAGACGAATGTCAAATGTGACGTCACACGCAACTTGTCGAATACGGATAGCAAAAAAAAAGATAGATATTTTATTACGGACTTCGAGTCGTATTAGTGGTGGAGTCACGCTACAGACATTACTTTGTCAAGAATGGCATGTTATTTATCTGTAGAATGAATGGGCCGGCTCGCCCGGGGAGTAGTATCACACACCCGCGAAAAACTGGCGTCTGAGTAGTAGCTTAGCTACCGCGCTTCGTACGATGAGCGGCCTGAGTTCCGAAGGGCCAACACCCTCCCCCTTCCACTCCCACTCCCATAATGTCACTTTCCTTAAAGGTCGGCAACGCTTCCGCACTGCCTATGGCGCTATGGATGTCTATGGGCGGCGTTGATTGCTTTCCATCGGGTGACACGCCTGCTCGTTTGCCTTCCTATCCCATAAAAAAGTCAGGTATAGAAATTAAGAACAAAGATTTATTTATAAAATGTTTTATTTAACATGATTATCATCCTCATTCTGATCTAACTTTCCAAGCTATAAAAGGTCTTTTAACAAAGGAGCTTTGGATCATAATGCGTCTTTCATCGCATCAGAAAATTTCCCACGATTAAGTTAGAGTACGTGTCTCCAACGAATTTAATATACCTAATTTGTTGAAAATGACGGCGACGTGGTTCGCCACCCGTCATGTCCTGATTCTCACGAGGGCGAGAAGCGACTAATGGAGAACCGTTTCGCTGCGATGAATGGTAGCGGATGGAGCTCTGTGGTCTCTGCCAACCCCTGCGGGGGATAGGCGTGAATATATATATATATATAAAAAAAAGAAATATGTATCCAAATCATGGTCATCATTTTTCCCAGTCCGCAACAAACAGGTTTGAACCCAATCCCTTCTAACAGAGTAAAAAATACCTTAAGTCCAATATCATTCCACCAGTAGAGGTATTATTTTTATATTAAGAACAATTACGAATTATTTCCGATATAGATGTGGATGGAAGAGTCGGTAGAGAAAGACCAAGGAAAACATACCTTGACCAAATTGCCGATGAGGAAAAGGTAGGTCAAGAGTATCCTTAACCGGCGGGCTTGCCTAAGGAGAGCAATGAATGTGGAGGAACTGGAAAGTATGCTGAGATCGTACCAGATGGAGATTTATGGTCTTCGCCTACCCCTACGGGAAAAAGGCGTGACGATATGTATTTATGTATGTACGAATTATTCCCCATGTGGTAGAAAGCTAAAGGATATTTCAGTGATTATGATTAAAACTACTCTTTTTATGTAAGAGTAAGACTAAGAGTCTCCTTATGACAAATAATCACCGCGATTTATGGACATCTACACTATAAGAAAACCAAGGGAAAACTTAATCTTATTATTTGTTCACAGAACATTCAAAAGAGACTCCAAGAATAGTGTCGATCCTGGGTCTGTTTGAGTTGACCGTGGGACAGGCAGCTCGTGCTGAAGGAGCCTCGGAGTTGGCCGCAGCTAAGCTAGCCGTCCGACATGTGAATCGGCGAAACATACTTCCTGGATACCAGTTACATCTAATCACTAATGATACCAAGGTATAGACTAGATTTTTATGAGATAGGCAGGCAAACGAGTAAGCATGTCGCCTGATGGAAAGCAACCAAGGGGCGGCGTTACACAACACCATAGACGTCTACAGCACCATAAACATTGAGAATGCGGCCTTCAAGGCCTGTATGCTTGTTTTTTTAAAGGTTCCAATGCCATATCAGTAAGAAACTACCACTAAGAATAGATTTTAGACATTAAGATTTAGACAATTAGATTAGTTTTAGACAACCAGAGCCAGATAAAGCGAAGAATGATGATAATAATTCATCATTTCGTGTCTATTCTTGAGGCGAGTTGATTCGACAACTAAAGTGCAACTCAAGTATATACATACACATTCAAATCAATGTTTTTCTTACTCAAGTACTTACACACTCGAATCAAGTTTTCCTCACTCAAGTACTTACACACTCGAATAAATTTTTTCCTCATTTAAGTACTTACACACTCGAATCAATTTTTTCCTCACCCAAGTATTTACACACTCAAATCAACATTTTCCTCACTCAAGTATGAGTTTTACAAATTAACTCGAATCACTCGACTAAAGAATGCAGATTTAGTCGCATCACTATGAAAAATGGTTCACAACAATCACATAGCTCTACCCAATTATCTTGAACCATTCTTCTTAAAGCACGCATTGTTTCTTAATTGAAATGGTTATAATAATTCCAGCTTTGAAAAAGGATGTTTTCTTTTTAAAAAATATTTCCTCTTTTATTAACGTCAAAATACGAGTATTTTGTTACCAATTAAATAATAATTTATTCCCAGTGTGACCCTGGAGTGGGCGTGGACCGATTCTTCCACGCGCTTTACACGAAACGGGACTCACGCATGGTGATGCTATTGGGTACAGCGTGCTCCGAGGTCACCGAAAGCATCGCCAAGATCGTGCCCTACTGGAACATAGTGCAGGTGAATATCTTATTATCTCAATAGAAAATAGGCAATATTTTATCCATTTCAAAGCATGAATGAGCTAGCTCATCTGCAATACCTTCACGGAATATAAGCGTTATATATATATATTTTTACTTTATAATATTTTTTTTTACATTATTGTACGGCATACACAAATTTAAATTAAGTTTTTCCGTATACCGTCGTAACGAGGTGTGGGTATAGTATAGTGATTGCGTGTGCTCAAATTGTGTACGTATTGTGGGTAGTGTAAGTGTTTTATGTCAACTGCCGTCCGTAGCATCAAACGGGGTTTCACCGTGTTACCACGTTTCACACGGTGATTGCTGGGATCCGGAGACCCAATTTAGTTTTCCCTTCTTTTATTTCTTTGTTTATGGGTTAAGAAGGTAAACGAGTATGGCGTGTCACCTGATGGAAAGCAATCATCGCCGCCTAGGCCATAGACACTCTCTGTGCCATTAGCATTGCAGAGGCGTTGCCCACCTTTAAGAAAGATGTAAGCTTATTTTTTGGGCACTTTTGTGTATAATAAACCGTATTGGATTTATTTATATATATATATATATATATATATATAATATATATATATATATATATATATATATATATATATATATATATATATATATATATATATATATATATATATATATATATATATATATATATACATATATACACGCATATCCCCCGCAGAGACCACAGAGATCCATCCGCTATGATCTCGGCATATGATCCCTCCCCGCCTCCTCCACACTCATCCATACTTTCATCCATTCTTCCTCTCACATTCATCGCAGCGAAAGAACTCTCCATTAGTCTTTTCTCGCCCTCGTGGGAATCATAATAGATAGATAGATATATTCTTTATTGTACACCAAAAACAAAGTTATACAATTATTAATTGTAATATTTATATTCAAATAGCTGTTTTATGGCTAATAACAATTTCTTTCAGACAACCGTAGGATGGACACAATGTTAAAAAGATAATTTGATGAATAATTCAACATGTGATTTACCAGCTGCCAAAGGTGTCTCGTAGCGATTGCTTTGTATATTTTAATTTTGAAATATAAATATCAATTGTGTTCAATTAATATATAGGTTCAGCCACATCTCGGCAACACGAAGTCGTTAAAGGACGCCCAAAAGCCACTAGGAACAGCGGCATCTATGATCAGGAGGTGATCGTCCCTTTGAATTGCTGCGTGAGCAGTAAGGTTCATCCCCGAGGCTCGATCCCACCCTTATAGGTGTAGTGTCCTCCTGCCTAGGATTATAGTGCGATATATTAATATATTATTTGAGTAAGATATGAACGTGGTATTAGTAATAAACATCCTTTTAAATTTGGAATTTGGATCGCACGCATTCAATTTCAGCAAATGAAATACAAAGAATCGAATCATGAGCAAAACAAACTTCGCATAAACTTCCTGGCATACTCTTTGTCATATATTTGAAGTTATTAAGAAGGAAAAACTTCTCAGTGAAGTTGATTTTATAGACTACCTACTTTAAATTCAATCGAGTTAGGAAGAGATTAACTTTCTAAGATGGATGGGACACAGAATGATCTTGAGATATCTCAGTTAGGCTTTTATTCTGTTTCGCACAGTTTCAATATGTTTCACGTTGATATCAGAAAACGTACAGATGCATTCGAATTGTGACTTTATAGGCGCATGATGTCTATCGCGTGGATTCAAAAAGTTACGAACGAGAAAAATTTACGAGTTGATCAGAAAAACAAGCTTTTAAAAAGTAAGCAAAGGAAAGTTCCTTATCTAAAACACATTTTTAGGCATCCTTGATATTAGCTCCTGCAACTCATAAAGAAGGGAAAATTTGCTGGAAAAAGGAGAGTTGAGAAGATCTTAGAAAAAAGTCAAGGTTTATTTTCATTTATTTATGGATCATGAACAGAAGTTGCATTCATTATATATTATTCTATATTAAATAGTTCTTAACACATACTAAAATGTAATTCCTAATTATAGATGGACTCAACCGCTCATCGTACGAAATACGGTAGCTAAGCTACCACTCAGAGGCCGGTTTTCTGCGGGAATGTGGTACTTTCCCCGGCGAGCCAAATAATATGCCATTCTTATCAAAGTATTTGTCTGCAGCGTGGCTCTACCTCTTTTATTAATTAAAAAAGAAATAAAACCCGCACTTCTTTTCTTCTCGAAATTCTATTGAATTTTATTTATGTTCTTTGTAGTTTTTTTGTTATTTATGATTAAAAACCTTGTTCAGTCACCGGATATTAATTTTTAACACTTTCCGAAAATGTATCCGATTCCCTATTAAAAAAAGAAATTCATACGTTTGCTTAAGCAACGTTCCACTGAACATAGTATCAAAAAAGAACAAGGAATCAGAGAAGAACATTCGCTGATTTATCGGAAACTTTGTTGTCCATTTCTTTGCGTCATTCGTTATAAGTTACAAAGAAGTTAACAATTGCTAACGACGCGGACATTGTGAAACTTTTTATCTCCATGACGAAATAAAAGAGTTTTAGATCATGTGGACAGTTAGAAGTTTTACTTAGATAAGATCCGCGACACGCAACCAAAAACAGAAAAATGATAACGTGTGTTTTTATACTGGAAGAAGTGGATTTACGGGGAACTTAAACTAAATCTTACCGAAAAAACGGCCGTCAACAACCTCCCATCCACTATCAACAACACCAAACACACATTACTACTTTTCCACCTTGCACAAGATACATTTTTCGCCTCACGAGGCACCATCACGTATAGTACACTCTACGGAAGACAACCGTCACTTAATGGTAGTGGTTGGCAGGTTCTATATATATATATATATATATATATATATATATATATATATATATATATATATATATATATATATATATATATATATATATATATATATATATATATTATCCAATACTCCACAAAGGCAATTTCAAAGACATCTCATACTCAGGTAAATTATTTGTATATTTAAGTGGATGGCTTTAAATCACAATTAGACCCCCTAGATGACGGATTAATCGGATTTTAGATTATTTTTTTATTTTCAGGGCGAGACAACGTCTGTCGGACCGGCAAGATTTTATATGTATCTAGAATATTTTTTTTTTTTGTTTTTTCTCTCCAATTTTCAATTTGTTTTAGACTATACAAACATATCCCTTAACTTGGCAGACTTATTCTTTTGAATATCAAAATAATATTCATAGCACTTAACCCTAATGACCCAAGGTGTCTAGAAAAAAACATAAAAAAAATTCATGAGGGTAGTAGTATATGTATATATAAATATATATATATATATATATATATATATATATATATATATATATATATATATATATATATATATATATATATATATATATATATAATATACACCAATACGTATCACCGCAGGTATCTTTCGGCTCCACTTCGCCAGCACTAAGCGACCGCTCCGAGTTCCCTCTATTCTGCCGAACTGTCGCCCCAGACTCGTCACACAACCCAGCGAGGATTGCCTTCATCAGGTACGCGTATATACATATGTCAAATATACCACTAGAGCCAAAAACTATTAAGATTTCTGAAAAAATTGTATCCGTTCACTCGAAACCAGTCAGTTTAGACGCTACACAAAAATTTCTATTGGTCATATAGCTGTGAGACTATGTAAAATGAATGAATGTTACGGTCGACTTAAAAACGAGGCATGGCGTGGCCATATTCTTTCATTACTTTTATTCTTATTACATTGTGTTTTTTGCAAACAATATCGGTCGGTCTATCTACAATTATAGTTCCATAAAAATTTCAAATATTGTAATTAACGTTCTTTTGAACAACTGTACCCCATCTTGTGGGGCGCTCCAGGTACCGCTGGAGAGACATGGTAGCTGACTTGGGCAACCTTCAAGTCAGTAACTGGCAGGAGGTGGCACAGGACCGGCATGGTGGATAAAGATCTTTTTTTTCTATGATCTTTATGGGATAAGAAGGCAAACAGGCAGGCGTGTCACTTGACGGAAAGCAATCAACACCACCCATAGACATCCGTATTGCCATAGGCAGTGCGGAAGCGTTGCCAGCCTTTAAGGAAAATGTCATTATGGGAGGGAGTTTGGGCCTCCGGAACTTAACTGCTCACCAGACAAAGCACACTCAGACGTTTTCTGCGGAAGTCCGATAATTTCCCGGGCGAGCCGGCCTATTCATGCTACAGACAAATAATATGAAAATTCTTGACAAAGTATTCATCCTGCCACTACGAAAACCACCTCTCTTTACGGAGGCCAAGATCCATTGTGGATCTCTAAGCTAGCAAAGACAGTTAGTTTTGTGTCACAAGTTACTATCTATAGCAGTTTATTCATTTAACTAAGGTAAAGAATAAAGGGAGATTTTTTTTGTTTTGACTCATAGAACACCCCACACTAAAACTTATGCCGTAGATGCTATTATGCACTCATTTAAAATAAATAGTAAGCTATTTAAATATTTATCTTTATGCGGAATCAAACCTACGTAAAATATAATAAATGCAATCCAGATATATAGTATGTAAATAAAAAGGTAAAGCAATATCAAACATTTTTATTGAGTTATACATTTCTTCCCAAAAACCGACATTGTTTCTTCAATTGCCCTAACCGACATCAATACAATTTTCTACTTTCTAACTTCATGAGGACGGTTATTAAATTATACTTTGTCATATTGTAGAAAACTTTCTCATATAAATGTTGTTTTGTTTCGGTAAATCTTTGTAAAGTACATTATGTCAAAGAATATGTTTTCTGTATATTTTTGGCATAAAAGAGGGTCGCAATTTATTCACGTCAATAACTAGACGATTATTGGGAGCAAATATCGTTTTCAAAAAAAGACCTAGTAGTTTATTATTGCCAGAACCTTTGTTTTGTTTATCAGTAACTAAATTTTACATATATTAGATATTCAAATTTTATAATTACAATAAACAATTGGTTTCTTAATATTGCTAGATAATATTAAACTATGGCAATTATTACAAATACCCAAGTGCTAAAAACAAATGAGTAATAATCAATATCTGATAATGAGTAATAATCAATTCCTGCTTTTTTTCCAGCCATCTGCACGATTTGCCACTGACTGTATTTAGTCCTTTTCTTTTCTTTTCTTTGACGGAATAGTTATAACTATCATGCCAGTGTCAAGTAAAATACGTTAACATCAAATCTCTTGAAATATAACTAGTCAACTTATCACGTTACATCTTGATAAAATGGTGGCTATTCTACCAAAATATGAAGATATTTCCTCCAAATATGTTCATGCCTGTACTAGGCAGTGCATTGTTGTATTATCCATTTTCTCCTTGAGTATTTTTGAGATTGATTTTTTATGGGATAGGGATAGGGCAAACGAGCAAAAGTATTCCGCTTTTACCCGATGGAAAGCAATCAACGCCTCCCATAGACATCTGCAACACCAAAAGCATCACAGTTGGGTTGCCGGCCTTTAAGATATGAGTAGGCTTGTTTTTTGAAGTCGTATCCGTTTGGAAATACCACTGAAGTCAGCCGGCTCCATAGAGTGGTAGTGCGTGGAATGAAGTTTTGGGAAAAACGCACTGTACTGGATCGCCACTCATCTAGATGGTGGGGATGAATGTTTTCCTTTCAGCGAGTTGTACGACGGTGGAATTCAACGGTAGGAATTATTCCGAACCATTCCTCGAAACACTCCCCATGGTATTCCTTTAATTTTAGAGTTAAATGTAAACTTCTGTACAGGCAACACGGTTGGGACACAGTGACCGCATTCTCACAGAACGAGGAAGTATACTCCTTGGCCGTCAACGAGCTGGTCACCCAGCTGGAAGCGGCAAACATCAGTTGCGCCGCTTCCATAACTTTCGCTGAGTCTGACTTTAAAGAACAGCTTCAGCAATTGAAGGTCAGCTACACATTGAATTACTTTCCTAGTAGAATCAATTTATGAGTTCATATCTTAGTTAAAGGTAAAATTATTAATGGAGTCAGGCGATACTTTGCGGAAATCCATCACTATGTGGACAGTCAAAAGTTTTACTTAGTTAAGATCCACGACAAACAAAACAACAACAGAAAATTATCTAATAAATAAATAAATAAATAAATAAATATGTGTTTTTCTTCTGCTGGATGAAGTGGATTTATTTGCAACTTAGACCAAAAACTTATAACCATCAACCACCATACACAACAGCAAACACACATTACCACTTTTTCGCCTTGTAAACGACACGTGTTTAGCCCCAACACGAGGCATCTTCAGGTATAGTAGACTCTACGGAAGACAACCCAAAACACTTTTCGGTTGTCTTCCGTAGAGAATTGATGGCCGATTTTCGGTAAGTTATTGGTCCATAAGTTCCAAATAAATCCACTTCATCCAGCAGAAAAAAACACACATTATTAATTTTCTGTTGTTGTTTTGTTTGTCGCGGATCTTAGCTAAGTAAAACTTTTGACTATCCACATTGAAGGTGAAACTTAGGTTTTTACAGTACATTTACGTCCCACTATTGGGCATGGGAGCACCCGATTTCTTCTATGGAAGCGGGAGGCAAGCGAGCAGGCGTATCACCATCAATGCCGTCCATAGATATCCGCAATACCATAGGCATTACCTTATCTCAACAGCCGGCAATGCATCTGGCATTCACCGGCCGTTGAGGATAAGAATAGGCTTGTTTCTTTATGGTTCCATTGTCCTATCGCCTCAAAAATACCACTGAAGCTAGCCGTTTCCATGGAGTTGTGGTTCACAGAACGAAGTTTCGGTAAAAATCCACCGAACTAGATCGCCATTCATCCAGATAGTGAGAATGAAACGTAGCTATGGCTATCAAAGGTCGAGGTTCTCCTGTCCCGCTGGTTTTCAGTTATTCCTTACTTCTTGCTTCCAATAGAAAGTTTATAGATCTTAAATCTATAAATAGTATATTATGGTAGTGGTAGAGCCACGCTGGAGACGAACACATTGTCAAGAATGGCACATTATTTGTCTGTAGCATGAATGGGCCGGCTCGCCCTGTGAAGTACCACACTCCCGCAGAAAACCGGCGTCTGAGTGGTATCTTATCTACCGCACTTCGTACTGTGAGCGATCGAGTTCCAGAGGCCCAACCCCTTCCCCCCTCCCCCTCCCATAATGACACTTTCCTTAAAGGCCGGCAACGCTTGTGCACTGCCTATGGCTCTGCGGATGTTTATAGGTGGCGTTGATTGCTTTCCATCCACTGATATGCCTGCTCGTTTGCCTTCCTATCCCATAGAAAAACAACATTTTCCTTTCCGCAGAAACTAGACATCCGAATCATAATAGGAAGCTTCTCACAAGAAATGGTGCCGAAGATATTTTGCGAGGTAAGTTGGATTCCAGCTATCAGACACGCATTATTAAGTTAGACACAAATGGCGCATTAGCGAAATATTCTCTTTCCGAGTCAAGGGTCAAAGGTGTGATTCCAGGATAATTGTTTATATAATCTATAGGTATTTATTCTTAGTGGCAAAGCAAAGAGGGACATTTACACCTTGCTGCGCTTGCGTAGTGGGAACGTGCTCGGGGCTAGATCCTCTAAACGGGCGGAAACTTAGGGAGCAGAATGAATTGTCCGTTGTCATATTAAATTCTTCTTCTAAGAGTGCCTCTCCGATTTGCGAAGGTTGGCAGCCAATTCAGCATAACTTCCTCCTCCTTTGCGAGGTGCAGCAGTTCGGGAGCACTCGCTATCCTGTTCCACTCTCTGATATTACATAGCCAAGACTTTCTTTCTCAACCAACTTGTCTTTTGCCTTTTGTTAATACTACAAGACGCTGTTTATAGTTCAGTGGTAAATTGAGTGAACTGTATAAGTGAAATTTAAATATGTATATTTAATAGTTGTTATGTTACAATGTGCAAATCAAAGCTAACAATTATCAGAGAGAGAACACGTGTGAACAAGAGCGCTGTTGTAACGGAATTGATTTCAAAATGGCTGCCCTGCGTCCAATCGTTGAGATACGCAACGCGGGCGGCGCTGACCGCAGCGATGTCTCGATGTCTCGAGTGTTGTAAACACGCTGACTTAACATGGTCCCGTGAACAAAATAGCGCTCGCGATACCACGATACCATGGCGTCTAGGACATCACTGGTTGTTCCTCGCCACTGCTCAGCTGCGTTGCATGGTAGCTTTAAATACACCGCAACTAAGTGTTGGAACAACTTGTCACCACCTTTTCGTGACTTGCATACTATTATATAAATACGTTTAAAAACAAAATATAAAACACTAATTTTAATTATGCAAACAGGAACATGTTCTCTTAGTTGGGGTGGATTTAGACTAGTAAACGTAAGAGAGGGCCTTTCACTTGTATTCATTCTGATAATCGTGGGCAATGGGAAACAAACTCAATGATACCCTTACTGACAATGGATTATAATTACTACAGTATATTTCACTTCACTTTAGATATAAATCACTTTATACACAAATCACTTATTAAATCGAACACTTAGCGGTTCGTCGCTAGTGACAGACAGACACGGTGCGCTGGTGGCACCTCTATTCGAGCTGTATGCCGAATGTGGCCGCCCCACGTCCATATATACGACGCTCCGCTAGAAGGCGGCACAAGGACTACCCACTCTATGTTCTTGACACAGACAACGCACGCTTTGTCGATGGCTTAAATGATTCATTCTTTGTCGTTAAAAAAGATAAATCACATCTTAGTCTCAATCGTCAGACTTATATTAAAATTATTTTCTTTTCGTTGTGTTTATTTGTATAATGTAATATTATTAAGTTTCTAAATTTAGTTATTGTAAAAAAAGTGTGTCATGAATAAAGTTTTTCTATTCTATTCTATTCTAAATACTGTTGCGTTGAGATCGCAGGCGTTCAGGCTGGGTATGTTCGGGGGCGAGTACGCGTGGCTGGTGGCCGGCGCTCCGCCGCGGATACGGGGTTCGAGTCCATGCGCCCGCCAACATCTGGCGCGCGCCCTCGAAGGGCTCGTCACTGTAACTGCGCACAGAGGCATCGTTGGAGACGTCGTATCCATATCTGGATTAGTGAGTGCATATCTGGTTTTTCAAAGCAATCCCATTCTTTAGAGCTGAACAGGTAAAGCGAAACGCCCCGATACTAAACGCAAGCGCGACCGCGCCTTTCCGGTCGGAGTGCTGTTCATATAATTGTCTGCATATGATCTCATGTAATCTCACTATACAGCAATCGCAGCGCTTAGCCGCGCGGATGCATCTAGTTAAACCGCTAGACGCCAAAACAGTCGAGTGAATCACATCGAGTTCACCCTGCTATCATTAGGTATAATCTTTTTTTTATTGGATAGGAAGGCAATCAGCGCCGCCCATAGACATCCGTAGTCAGGCAGTGTGGAAGCGTTGCCGTCCTTTAAGGAAAGTGACATTATGAGAGTGGGAAGGGAGGGGAAGGGGGAGGACAAGGGTGTTGGACTCTCGCTCACCGTACGAAGCACGGTAGCTAAGCTACCACTCAGACGCCGGTTTTCTGCGGGAGTGTGGTACTTCCCCGGGCGAGTCTGCCCTTTCATGCTACAGACAAATATTATGCCATTCTTGACAAAGTATTCATCTGCAGCGTGGCTCTACCACTATCATCTCATCTCATCATCATCTTCCCAAGACGATCATTCGCCCATTTGCATATCATTGCAGATCGGGTGATAATGTTCCGTGATTACAACGACTCGAAAATATTTATCAAAATTACATAATAAGAGATACAGAATGTGGGAATAAGTTGCATCTTGTAGCGAGTAGGTTTACTTAGATTTTCTTTTCGCCAGTAACCTGTTATCATTATCAAATAATGAAACATCTACATCCTTCTATCACAGATCTGCTGGAAGACGTTCAATTTTGAAACAAGTCAAGCTTTTGAACAAATATCTCATTTTTATAACCTCTATAATTATTTATATATATATTCGTTACGTGCCTGATCTTTATAAGAAAAACGTCAACATATTTTCTGCAACTCCTGCTAAATTTCAAAATAAAATTGTTAATAGTGTCCTCTCAAACATGATTAAATATTAATAGTTTTCTTCTTCTTTTCATATATTTATATTTTATCCCTATTATAGTTTTATGTTACTTTATCTTCCTACACTACATTTTCCTGTTGGACCCAGCCATTTTGTCTTCTCATCGCCCATACCACAAAGTCTGAAGACAAAAGTCTTCAACCAGTGCGTCCTGCCCGTACTCTCTTACGGTGCCGAGACGTGGACACTGACAGTCCGTCTCCTCGCCAAGCTGAAAGTCGCTCAGAGGGCTATGGAGAGAGCTATGCTCGGGGTTTCTCTGGCGGACAGAATTCTTAATGAAGAAATTCGCCGGAGAACCAGAGTCAACGACATTGCTCTTCAAGTTAGCAGACTGAAATGGCAATGGACTGGACACGTTTGTCGGAGAACCGACACTCATTGGAGTAGACGAGTGCTGGAGTGGAGACCGCGACTCGGCAAACGTGGGACGCCCTCCTGCTAGATGGAGCGACGATCTGCGCAAGGCGGCTGGCAGAGACTAGATGCGTGTAGCCGAAGATCGGGCTAGGTGGCGCGCCTTGTGTGAGGCCTATGTCCAGCAGTGGACTGCCGCGGGCTGATATTGATATTGATCAGCCAAAGCTTGTACGTCTGTTTTCTTTGGTTGCCAAGGTAACCTGCTTACTTGTGCCGAAGTCACTCTATTCTCATTCTTTTTTATCGCAGTAAATGTAACTGGAAAAAGGCGGCATACTGGTATATAAATTGGGCCTTTTAACCGGATTTGAAGCAATGACCTATAGAACGAAATATGCGTTTCTGTTTCAAGAAACATCAGCAATCCAAACATTATTTTTACTTACTCTGTCCCCGGTAATTACATGAACCAGCAACGAGGAAATGAATAAAATATTATCTTAGGAAAGTTTCGTAGAAATGTTTTTATAATCCTCGAAGATCACATTTCCGCGTAAGAGCGGAAATGTGCTCTGTGATGACAGTAATATTAACCTTTTGCTATTTTTCTTTCAATTTTCTCGGATAAAGTTCTCAACACTCTCTAGGTCCTTAAAAATTTGCTTCAAAATGATACAACTTCTTAGGTATCATCACTGATATAGACTCAAAGTTGAGGGGTGCTGCTAATATAATTTTAAGGTGTATATGTGAGTATAATTACACCATAAAAATTATGTTAGTAAATAATTTACATTTCATTCACATTGAAGCAGTTTTAGCTGTATCATAATGCGCGAGCTGAATCTAGCATCTATCTAGTTTACATTATAGAGTTGGAGTTAGTGGTACGGAGTAATCTAGTTAGTGGTACAGAGTAATCTAGTTAGTGGTACAAAGTAATCTAGTTAGTGGTACAGAGTAATCTAGTTAGTGGTACAGAGTAATCTAGTTAGTTGTAGAGCCACGCTGCAGGCTAATACTTTGTCAAGAATTGCATAATATTTGTGTGTAGCATGAATGGACCGGCTCACCTAGGGAAGTACCACGCTCTCGCAGAACACTGGCGCCTGAGTGGTAGCTTACCTACCGTGCTTCGTACGGTGAGCGAGAGGCCCAACACCCTTCCCTCCCTTCCCCTCCCTTCCCCTCCCTTCCCCTCCCTTCCCCTCCCTTCCCCTCCCTTCCCCATCCCTTCCCCCTCCCTTCCCCCTCCCTTCCCCCTCGCTTCCCCCTCCCTTCCCCCTCCCTTCCCCCCTCCCTTCCCCCTCCCTTTCTCCTCTGCTCTCACTCCCATAATGACTCTTTCCTTAAAGGTCGGCAACGCTGCCGCACTGCCTATTGCGCTGCGGATGTCTACGGGCGGCGTTGTTTGCTTTCCATCAGGTGACACGCCTGCTCGTTTGCCTTCCTATGCCATAAAAAAAACGCAAAGTAACCCCTGACTCTATTAATGATCTTAATAGATCTATTGTATTGTAGACCAACGAAATGTTTCAACGGGAAATGGAAGAAGCTGGAGTGCCTGTATCCCCATTCGCCCCTCACACGTACGACGCGGTGTGGGCAATAGCGCTGACTCTGAGTAAAGCGGAACTACTATGGAAGAATTCTGAAACGGACTTTAATACATCACAACGTGGTTTGAAGCTAAGCCTTGGACACTTTGACTACGACAGGAAAGACATGGCAGAGGAATTTCTAAACCAATTCGCTAATTTAAGCTTTCTTGGTGTATCGGTAAGTTTATTATTATTCCTTTATATTATTAATTTATTTTATTAATATTATATTATTAATTTATTTTTTATGTCATTTTCATAATTGTATGTTATTATCAGTTATATTGTTTCATTGTATAGTGGTAGACCCACGCTGCAGACGAATACTTAGTCAAGAATGGCATAATTTTTGTCTGTAGTATGAATGCGCCGGCTCGCCCGGGGAAGTATCACACTCCCGCAGAGAACCGGCTTACCTACCGCGCTTCGTACAGTGAGCGGCCGAGTTCCGGAGGCCCAACACCCACCACTCCCTCTACCCCCCCTCCCTTTCCAACTCCTATAATGACACTTTCCTTAAAGATCGGCAACGCTTCCGCACTGCCTATGGCGCTGTGGAAGTCTGTAAGCAGCGTTGATTGCTTTCCATCAGGAGACACGCCTGCGCGTTTCCCTTCCTATCCTATAAAAAAAATGTAGTGGATTTTCATTATACAATATAGTTCGATTTAGGCGTATTAAGGGAAATGATATGAAATAAATGCGTGTATCGTGACTTTTAAAACTAACTGCAAAAATCCATAGAAGGTGTGGTTAGAATAGCCACCATTTTATCAAGATGTAACGTAATAAGCTGACTATTTACATTTCAAGATATTTTTTTCTTTTCTTTGATGGCCATTACAACTATTATGCCAGTGGCAAATAAAATACAATAATATTTTGTCTCTTGAAATGTAACTAAACAGTTATTACGATACGTCTTGATAAAATGGTAGCTATTCTACAAAAAAGTGGTATGAACTTTTTCAGTCAACTGAAAAAGTTACGATTCACGCATTTATTTCATCACTTCTACGCCTTTATCAAACTATATAGTATAATAACACCGCAATTAAATATTATAACTGATAATAATAAAAGATTATTAAAATGAAGTAAAAACACAACGTCACTAATGGAAGTTGGCGGGAAAAGTCTCAAGATACTTAATATTGTATTTTACTTGACACTGGCATAATATAATAGTTATAACTAAGTGCCACAAAAGAAAAGAATAGTCTATTTAAGGAATTTTATTTTTACGAAATCCTCAGCACTCAATAAGGTTCTTACTTTTGTAAATCAATTACTTATATACTTTACATAGAATAAAATTGTGTGTGTGAGTGAGAGATAGATAAGTTTTATTAACTTATAATTTGCCTCAGAATCTATTGAAGCGATCTGCCTACGAAACTTGTAGTTTATCGTAAATGAAACTCAAATATTTATTTAAAAGAAACAAATATAATACAGAAATAACATTTTCACTTATTATATTATTAAGAGTAAATAACGTATAAAACTTAGCGACTTGTTTTCTCAGAAATATAGATATAGCCACATCACGTCGAAAGTTTGTTCACTCTCGGAGGAATTTATTTTTGTCGAACATAAATATACGAGAAAATTGGAAACTCATAAATAAATCATAGGAACCGTGATATTTTAGTGAATATTTTAAAAGCGAAATACAAAATGTTCCGTTCCATTACAGGTATTCGTTGAATTCAGGACTTATTAATAATTATTTAAAACCAGATGGCTGAATTGCTCTCGCGTCTATAGATTCAAATTGAAAAAACAAATTGGTTAAAGAAATATTTTAATTCAAAGGGTTGGAGTTTTCCCGCCAACTTACATCAGTGACGTTGTGTTTTAATTCATTTTCATAATCTTATATTATTGTCAGTTATATTGTTTAATTGCGGTGGCGTATTATGCAGTATAGTTCGGTTAAGACCTATAAGTAAAGTGATAGAAAATAAATGCATGGATCGTGACTTTTTAAGTTGACTGAAAAAATCCATAGAAGGTTTTGGTAGAATAGCCACCATATTATCAAGACGTAACGAGACACGCTGACTATACATTTCAAGAGATTTGATATTAGTCGATTTTACTTGACACTGAGACTATTTTTCCAGGGACCAGTATCATTCAACGGCGCTGACAGGATTGGTATGTCTGCTTTCTACCAAATACAAGGTGAGTTAATTTTATGGATTAGAAATACAAAAGAGCTAGCGTGTCGCCTGATGGAAAGCAATCAACGTTACTCATAGACATCTGCAGTGCCATAGGCATTGAAATTGCAGGCTTTTGAGATAACATTACCTTTTTTTAGATTCAATGTCGTATGTGTTCAAAAACACCCCTGAAGGTAGCTAGTTCCACAGAGTGGCGTGGAATGAAATTAATTTATAAACCATATTTACATTTGCTGTGTGGTTTTGCGGTACAACTACACTGTATATGGCCCTATAACCACCTTATTTATAAATGCGTCTTACAAGGCGACTATCAGAGGAAATATAGTCCCAGACCGGAACATGGCGATTTGGGACCGTTCGTCTTAACCTCTTTTTATGGAATAGAAAATCAAACAGGCGTGTGTGACCCGATGGAAAGCAATCAACGCCGCCCAAAGACATCCACAATGCTATAGACAATGCAGAAGCATTGCTGGCCTATAAGAGAAATGTGGGCTTTTTTTTTGTTTTGCTTGTCGCGGATCTTAGCTAAGTAAAACTTTTGACTGTCCATATAGTGATGGATTTCCGCAAAGTAACGCCTGACTCCATTAATAATCTTAAATGTGGGCTTGTTTTGGAGTTTCTAACCTACAACCACACTCTAAATGATAAGCAACGCGACTGTAGTCACAGGATATTTATAGAAAACAGTGGTGACATACTATTATCTAACTGCGTGCTTTACGTGCGTTTTGTTTAATTAATAAAAACATATATAGATTCAGTCATAAAGCAAAAAAAGACGGTCAAAAATGAAAGATATCAATGAAAATCGAACTATAGAAACATATAATATAATATTGTATAATACACTACCACAATTAAACAATATAAGATTATGAAATTGAAATAAAAACACGGCGACGTGGTTCGCCACGTCCTGATTCTCACGAGGGCGAGAAGCGACTAATGGAGAGGCGTTTCGCTGCAATGAATGGTAGCGGATGGAGCTCTGTGGTCTCTGCCAACCCCTGCGGAGGATAGGCGTGAATATATAAATAAAAAAATAAATAAAAACAAAAAGGCACCGATGTAAGTTGGCGGGAAAAGTCGCTTATAGTTTTAAAAGTCTATGGGCGGCATTAATTGTTTACCGCCAGTCGATATGCTTGCTCGTTTGCCTTCCTAAAAATGAAAACATTAGGTATTGGGTGTCCGGTTGTAGAATTAGGTTTTCAAATATGAACAAAACTACAAAGGATATACATAAAATTTAATAAATTTACGAAGAAGAGAAGAGGGGGTTTTATTTTTAAAAATTATTTCGTCTAAATATTGACCTCCACGTCGTCTCTCTTGGAATCTAGCCACAGAGTGGCGCCATCTCGTTGAAAACATGTGCGTGAAGTGAAGGCAGAATGTTCTTTCGATATTGATATTATTATTGATCGATTATATACTATCGACAGAAGATAATCAGTAAGCATGCGTTTACTGATTATTCGACATATAGGCTACTTCTGTCAACAGACACCCTATAGATATGAATTGACTCCTCTGTTTTTTATTACCTTCAGGCGGTCGTCCAAGAACAGTAGCTCTTTACACACACGGGCGAGAAATAACTTGTGCGGAATGCTCAAAACCACACTGGGCGGGGGGAGTGCCCGCTGCGCGGAGAGTCTTGGTGTTGAGAGTGGACTCTGTTTGGCCTCCAGCGAGGCTGGCAGTTGGCGCCCTCGCTGCCGCTGGTGTCGCTCTCGCTGTCTCATTTTTAATTTTCAACTTGCATTACAGTAAGAGAAGGTAAGAGAAGTTTCATCTCTAGAATCTTAATTTGATAACTTCTATTAGTGTAAATCAACACATGACACGCTTGCTCATTTGCCCTCCTATACCATAAAAAAAAGCTATTATGCCTTGGAGTATTTAGAATGCAGGGATCACACAATTAGTCGTTATTTTAATTATATATAAACACAATTTTTCAGTAATAATAAAAGGATTTTTTGCTCCAGTGGTTAGTTTTCATTTTGCGATTTACTATTATTTCATTTTGCGATTTACTATTATTTCATTTTGCGATTTACTATTATATATTATATATATATATATATATCATATATATATATATATATATATATATATATATATATATAATATATATACATACATATAGGTAAATTGTCAAATACCAGTACCTACAGAAGGGTTGCTACGACCCTGCTTAGTGACCTACTATGCTCCATCCGACTTCACCTGTAAATTGTCATTTATAAAATATGTAAAAAAATAAATAAGATAGTTATATAATTATCGCGATAATTATCAAAGGATACAATTACCTTGATTGCATACGTCTTAATGATAATATACATATTTGCGTTGACTTCCAGGTCCATAAAACTGTCTTCCCCGCGTCTCAACAACATGACCCTCATCGGCTGCGTGCTGATATACACTGCCGTGGCTCTTCTGGGCGTCGATAACGCAACCCTGCCATCCTATGTACCATTCTCTGCAATGTGCACTGTTAGTAGCTTTCATATTTATTTATTAACAATCGGCAGAAGTATGAAGATCTACCACTGCTTTGACATGTTTTATTATTGTGAAAATCAACAACATTTATATTATGAGACTTCTCTATTCGATTTAATGTAGTATATACAAACGGCGCCAAAAAATTATATTGATGTATAAACTCTATATTTATGAAAAATCTATATTTATTATAGGGCAGAGTTTACATACTGTCCGCTGGATTCTCGTTGGCGTTTGGATCGATGTTCGCGAAAACATATAGAGTTCATCGTATCTTCATAAGGTTAGTGATGATTTGATTCAATCAATCAATGCACCAAAATATATCTACTTTAACACCGTATCCATCAAACGGTTGTCTAGAATAACTAAATATTACCGACTGTTAGCGATAAGACCGCTATTTGTATGTAAACAATATTACAAATAACAATTGTATAACTTTATTTTTGGTGTACAATAAAGAATACATATCATAATAATAATGTATTTGTGGACAGTAAGAACTTTTACTTAGCTAAGATCCGCTACAAGCAAACAAAAACAGAAAAATAATGATGTGTGTTTTCTACTGGAAGAAGTGGATTTACGGAGAACTTAAACTATATATAAATAGAAATAGAAATAGAGAACACTTTATTTATGACACCTTTTTTTACAGTAACTAAAATTAAAACCTTAATAATATTATAATATACAAATAAATAAACAAAACAAAAAGAAAATAGTTTTAATCTAACAAGTGTCATAAAATGGTTCTTGTTCAGCATATGCCGGGCGTTCTATTGGAGCACCTGGCGCTGGTTTTCAGATGTATAGATTTCATTTATATATTCCATATATAAATGAAAACTGTACATTACTTGCGTATTTATTTACAAAAAAAATTTTACTCGCTAAAAACATATATCTACAATATTTTCTAGCAACCGCAGTGGCGTGTGCAAGACCAAGCTTCTGCAAGACACTCCTCTCATATTCTTGGTGTGCACGCTTCTGGTTATCGACGGTATGATCGTGACTCTCTGGGCTATTCTGGACCCAATGGAGCGCCATCTGAAGAACCTCACGATAGAAATCAGCGCGACCGATCGAAGTGTGGTGTATCAACCGCAGGTATGTTTATGGGGTCGCAAGTCAGTCGATGAAGAATCTGCTCGAATGCTCTAGCACCTGCAAATTCCAAGATCTTACCAAGGCGAATGCTGCTGCCATTGCAGTGGTGAACTACTGGGCGGGAAAATAATAGGTGAAACTACTAGGCAGGAAAAATATACTTGAAAACACTGACACGAGAAGAAGTTTAAATTGTAATTATGAACCAAATTCAAAGTTGCTTATACTAGTAACTGGCTGCCTGGTTTAATGTTTAATCAGACTTTTGGACTCTACGTTATATAGGGCCTCCCCATTATTAGAGGATACTTGAGACAGACATTTACCCACCAGGCTTGTTCAATGCGAACTGGCGGGGTAACTGGATTCGGAATAAATATCTGTAAGCCATACATATATTTTTATCCGTATACTGGGATCGTTATGGGAATTGACCCCATGGGTAGCTACCCCACCATTGAGCTAATTGGTCATTTTTTCAAATCGATTCTTTGAAAAATGGTAGATATTGTACCAAAACCTTCTATGGACTTTTTCAGTCAACTTAAAAAGTCACGATACAAGCATTTATTTAATATAACTTCATTTATACATCTTAATCGAACTATATTGTATAATATGCCACCACAATTAAACAATATGACTGATAATAATATAAGGTTGTGATAATGAAATAAAAACACAACGTCACTGATGTAAGTTGGCGGAAAAAGTCAGTTATTATAAATAATTATTTCATATAAATCATATAGTGCCAAAATACATATAAAATTAATTTTGTCTATGACATTAAATAGATATTTGATAATTTTTTTTTGCTTTCATCCACGTTGCGTATGTGGATAAAAGTGTCGGTAGGGGAAGACCAAGGAAAACATACCTTGACCAAATTGCGAAAGTTTTTAGGAAAGGCCAGATCAAGAATACCCTTAATTGCGGCGAGCTTGCATGAGGATAATGATGATTGTG
Source organism: Baronia brevicornis (assembly GCA_031353405.1). NCBI lineage: Eukaryota > Metazoa > Arthropoda > Insecta > Lepidoptera > Papilionidae > Baronia > Baronia brevicornis. The sequence goes on from JASFAT010004350.1 coordinate 77,364, forward strand.
GAAGAAGCAAGAAAAGTGTGCCGAGATCAGAAGATAGAGCAGATGGAAATCTGTTTCTTTGCCTCTCCCTACGGGAAACAGGTGTAATGATATGTATGTATGTGTGTATTTTTTCAGATAGAAGTGTGCAAATCTCAAAACACGGCAGGGTGGCTATGCGTGCTTTACGCATACAAAGGTCTGCTACTCATAGTTGGGGTGTACATGGCGTGGGAGACGAGAAACGTCAAAATATCCGCCCTCAACGACTCCAAGTACATCGGCATCAGCGTCTACTCAGTGGTAATCACCAGCACCAGCGTGGTGGTGATTGGCACGATCATTTCTGAACGAGTCACGCTCGCCTATATCACAATCACCAGTTTAATATTAATAGCGACCACTTCTACGCTGTGCTTGTTATTTCTCCCTAAAATTATTGCAATCAGAACCAAATGTGAGTATATAAATTTGCATGGAATTTCAACTTATTCTTCTGATTACGCGCTTTACGTGCATTTCGTTTAATTAATAAAAAAATCAATTATTTCAAATAGCAACCATATACGATTAAAATCGTCAAAAATTAAAGATATCAAGAAAAATAGAACTATTTGGATCGATAAATATATATAAATAAATTAGACGCGAACCGCGAACCTAACTTTATTTTTTTCTTCAAACTCCATTAAATCCTAGATTGAATGTTCCTTCAAATTCAATTTATTACTAAAATTTTTCTTTAAATTCAATATACAAATATTTTTTTTTTAAACTCAATTTTTTTCTGAATCTTATCTTCTATATAATCTTACTAATCTAAACTGCTAAGAAGACCATGAAGCTTCTTCGTGATTTATTCCCTTGCAAATTAATAAGCCGTTTCGGCCACAACCCCAGGGTGCTCAGTTCAACGAATCTACCTAACCCTAGGGTCCTTTTTATGGGAGGGTACCTGAAAAGTAAAATCTATCAAACAAATCCGACGACCATGTCAGCGCTAACAGAAAATATTATCCGCGAGGTTAACGACATCCCCACGTCATTGGATCGAATCGTCGTCAGTGAATGGCACAAAATACTGCGGTTAGATTCATTAAGTGCCCGACATGGCGGTCAATATTTAGATGATATAATTAAAAAAAAAATCCGCACTTCTCTTCTTCTTAAAAGTTATTGTATTTTATTTACATATATATCCTTTGTAGTTTTTATTACTTATCTTTGAAAACTTAAATCTGCCACCGGTATATATAAATAGATTGATAACTGAGAAGGAATTTTAAATTATCCACAATATTTCAGGTGAAGACGATCCAGTGATACAAAGCATGGGTCTGAGACTGGAGTGTAAAACAAGAAGGTTCGTCACAGATGAAACCCAAGAGCTTCACTTCAGGATCGAGATACAAAACAAAGTGTATAAAAGGGAAGTGGCCGCTCTTGACAAGGAAATAGGAAGACTAGAGAAACTGCTAGCGGAACCTGTGGAATCAACGAGCGGTTCTAACGCGTCCATCGTACTTCATAAAAGAGTACGCATTGATTCATTTTAAATATAATATTCATTCATTGATTCATTTTATATATAATATTTATTCATTGATTCATCTCAAATATAATATTCGTTCATTGATTCATTTTAAATATAATATTGTAAATGTATTTTTTTTATTTAATTATAAATTTTATTATGGTCATCGTTAGCCTAATGGGAGTCCAGACCATGAACCTCTCCCAAGTTTGAAGAGTGTAGCCTAGTCCACACGATTGGAGGGACAAGGTGAACTGTTGCGACATTGTTCTGGTAATACTGCTTAAAAGCGTGTTTTTTTGAAAAAATATAATAAAGTTACAACTTTAGCCCCATTTGGGAATGTTGGTGTCCCTAGAGTTTGTAGTAAATAGTCTAGAATCGTACAAAAAATATCTCTATGATAATTTTATGGTATTTTTCTTTTATTTAGGTAATAGATAATTAGCTATTTTTCTATTAAATTAATTTTAACATCCCAAATTCGTATTTCAGCCGGAACTCAATACAGTAGAAGAAGAGGGTTGGATGATTTCTGATCTTGATAAGAGAACACCAAGCATCAGCGGGGGTATTCCAATGCTGCTACTGTCCGTGCTTCCTCCGGTAATTCCCCGCGCTAGCTGGCCGTCTGCCGAAGCGTGTCGAGGGCGAAACTCCGTCAGCTTCAGCTCCCAGCCTAAATTAAACTTCAGAAAATCCCAACCAACTATTGACCTATACAATCTTTGTTTAAATAGGAGAGAAGAGAACCATGGTTTTCTCAGTAGATTAAAAAGCTTCTTCGGCGGTAGTAAGCCGTCTAGTAGAAAGGCGTCTACTATGACAATAGCGGACCCGACAGGACAAAGTATTGCGGCCGCCTTGAAAATGCACGTGGGCATGATAGCCGGACTTGTGCCGGGGAACAGAAAACATTCCATGGTTGTGTCATGTAACACGCTCAACGTACCGAATCCAGAGATTAAATTGCGAAGAGAATCGTACGCCAGAAGCGGTCCTATAATTCGAATAACGGACGACGAGCCGTCTTGCTCCAAATACTCCTCGGAGAGAAGCATATCATCTGTACCACAGAAATACATCGCAGAGCCTGAGACGAAAGTAAACTTTGTCCTACCGAAAACACACAGAAGACCTGTCTCACATCAGAACTCGTGTGAAAGGATAAAAGGATCGCCCAGATTCCCGCACAGGATAGCCCCAACCACGACCAGCTTGACGACACTAAGCGGTAGAAGGAAAACTAGCGCGGACAGCGTTTTCAACATATCCGATGGAACGATTGAAATTCGAAGGTACAGCCATCACAACGTTAACCAGGAACACAAAAGTAAAACTGTTCTGGAAAGCAAATGGCGATCAACTGAAGACGCAAGAGATGGGCCTTCGGGAAATTAAACATTAATTGGACTGTACAGTGCCAAATTAACAAAAAAATGCCAAATCTTATGTATATTATTATATAATTAGATTTACCAGTCAAAACTACTATTTTACAACTGCAGAATTTAAATATTTTCTTATTTATACACACTATAGAATTGTAGTGAATTTTAACTATGCTGGGTTTTTGTGAACCAACAGTTTGAACGAGATTTCTTGTCATTTTTATTGTTTTCAAATCGTTCTATTATAAACAAGACATAGGTATACAACATATACAAAGATAAAATTATATACACCATTTTCAAACCACATTTTATGATTTTATACTTATTGATAATTTAGAATTGTATAAAATTCAAATTCTCTACTTCGACGTAAGAAATTACATTTCAACTGTCAAACGTCAGCTTTCACCATCATTTTGGAATAAGGCATGTATCCTTATTTTTTTTTTTCCTTTTATAATGCGGCAATCTGAGCAAATCAAACTTCATAAATATTCCTTCAAGTAACCAGTAAAAAATTCGATTTTGTATAATTAACTACCAATTTAGTTACAAAGATTTTTTTCTCTTTGTAACTAAATTGGTAGTTATATAGTCTTCAATTTTGACTATGGTTTTGGAAGCCATTTTAAACCACAGATATTTTGTCATATTGTTCTACTTTTGAAATCGTTCATTTCAATTCCTACTATTAACTCACTCTCCCTATGTATATTTATATACCTTGTTCCAAATTTCCATCGTTTCAAATACTTTTTTTATTCATCTACTCAAGTGCAAATACATTTTTTTTATACTTGTAGTGGATGACACTTGATGTTAATACAGTATTTTAGTATTATATGGGAGAAAAAATTCTGTTATATAAGATATTTAGCAGGATATAAAAGTAAAAATTGACTTTATTTTTTTTTATATTACTTATTTTTTTTTTAATTAAAAGACTTTATTGTCTTATATTACAATAGATCAATATAGCCTAACGATTTAAAATTATAAGTCTCTTAATCAAGTCAGCCTGGGACAGTTTATGACTTGTGCTTTTATTTGTAACATTTCTATTTTTGTAAAGAATTTCTGTAGTATGTAAGAATTTTTTAAACCCATATGTTTTACTGTTGGTCATGGGACCTCTTGATTTTTAGGGGAATGTGATTTAACCACAATTGACTCAAAAACTATACCACTGACTCAAAAAGCGGTAGTTTCATCCCTGAGCCAATTGTCGTCTTAGTTTATATACATTTAGTAATGTACTAAATTTTTTTTTTAATCAAATATCTAGAAATGATTAATTAAGCAGCATTTATTAAAGATATAGTCATATCAAAATGAGGTAATTATAGATACGAAAAGTATTTTAAAGCAATATTATTAAATATATGTGTAAGCGTAGATATAGAAAGCAATATTTAAAAACAAACTATTTTTTTTTAGACTATTTATAGATATTTTTGAAGTGTTTCCCATCTTTTGTAAATCTATTCTAAGAGTGGGTTGGTGTTCAATATTTATACATAAATAAAATATATACATCCAAATTGATGAATTATTAGTTTGTGGAGTGTGTATATTTGTGAATAAATTTATAAAAACTTATATCTTTCACTTTATTAGTCCTTTCTTGATCTAACCATTTTACACGGGTCTTGTAAATGTGATTATGAATTAAAAAGATTTCAATAATAAAATAGACGAAGTGTCATCCCTACTAAGATGAGAGGCGATCCAGGTGATGGACTTTCTTATAACTTATTGTTTCTTCTTCAATACAATCCTATACAATTCGCAATGGCCGACAACGCTTATGGTGTTTTAAATGTCGGCATTGATTGCTTTCAATCAGGCGGCACGCTTTCCTATTAAAAAAAGACACTTGGGAAAGTTCAAACCTTTGCCTAATGTATTTTTTATGGAATGGGAAGGCAAATAAGCAGGCGTGTCGCCTGATGGAAAGCAATCCACGCCGCCCATAGACATCCGCAGCGCAATAAGCATTGCAGAAAAGTTGCCAGGCTTCAAAAAGATGTACTTTGACTTTTCCCGTCAACTTACATCAGTGACGTTATGTTTTTATTTTATTTTCATAATCTTATATTATTATCAGTTATATTGTTTAATTGTGGTGGTATTATACAATATAGTTCGATTATAGCGTATAAGCGAAGTGATATGAAATAAATGTGTGTATCGCGACTTTTTAGGTTGACTAAAAAAGTTCTAGGTTTTGGTAGAGTAGCCACCATTTTATCAAGACGTAACGTGATAAGCTGACTAGTTATATTTCATGATCTTTGATATTTACTTGACACTGGCATAATAGTTATAACTTATTCCCATCAAAGAAAAGAAAAAATGTACTTTCGTAAAATAATCAATTTAAGAATCGATTTCAACTAAATCCTTTTATCCGTCATTCATGTTTTCCAATAAATTGACTATAGAACCAATACAGAATTGCATAATATTAGAATATGAAGAAAAAGCGGTTATTTGTGTCAGTAGAAAGTATTTTAGAAATAAAACACAGTTGATTGAACGTGTATTTCAATAATGATCACTTTCAACTTACTAAAGTATAATCTTTCAAATACAGGTTGTTTAATATATAATGTCTATTATATTCAATGGAACTAAGTTTGATAACTGCATCTGCCTTACTTTAACAATAAATGATAGTTTTTCAACTTATAAATCTACATTATCAAGAATGATGCGTTTTCAACGCTAAACGTCCCTATGTGGACAATCGATACATTAGATTGGGACAAGCACTATTCGCTTTTAAAATATTGTGTGGATATCGATAGTATTTAAACGTTTTGTTGTTCAAATTCACAGTCGTACGAGTAATAAATACATTACCAATAAAGATGAGTTTTCAACGCCGACCGTCCCTGTGTGGACAATCGATACATTAGATTGGGACACGCACTATTCGGTTTTAAAATATCGTGTGGATATCGATAGTATTTAAACGTTTCGTTGTTCAAATTCACAGTCGTACTACGTAAAGAATACATTTACCAAGAAAGATGCGTTTTCAACGCCAATCGTCCCTTTGTGGAAAATCGATACATTAGATTGGGACACGCACTATTCGCTTTTAAAATATCGTCTGGATATCGATAGTATTTAAACGTTTCGTTGTTCAAATTCACAGTCGTACTACGTAAAGAATACATTTACCAAGAAAGATGCGTTTTCAACGCCAATCGTCCCTTTGTGGAAAATCGATACATTAGATTGGGACACGCACTATTCGCTTTTAAAATATCGTGTGGATATCGATAGTATTTAAACGTTTCGTTGTTCAAATTCACAGTCGTACTACGTAAAGAATACATTTACCAAGTAAGATGCGTTTTCAACGCCAATCGTCCCTTTGTGGAAAATCGATACATTAGATTGGGACACGCACTATTCGCTTTCAAATATCGTGTGGATATCGATAGTATTTAAATGTTTTATTGTTCAAATTCAGAGCCGTACTATGAAAAAGTTCAAAGCATAGTTTGAAGCTAGATGAAAGATACTATGAGAAGAGCGTCTGGTACAAACAGCATATACGGACAGTCAAAAGTTTTACTTAACTAAGATCCGCAACAAGTAGCTAAGTAGGATCTTAGCTAAGTAAAACTTTTGACTATCCATATAGTGATGGATTTCCGCGAAGTAACGCCTGACTCCATTAATAACAAACAGCATATTAAGTTGACAGACGCCAAGCGCCCCTAGACCGAGATGATAATTGACCTAGCAGGCATCGTGCTTGACAAGAACTGCGTCTTGTAACGTCAAACTGTTAGGATAGTCAAGCATAAGTCGCTGTAGCGAAACACTTATGTGTAGCTTACAAAAATTTGACAGACGATTATAAAAAATCGAGGTTTAATTACAAGCACAGTGTATAATTACTATTTATTTGTTAAGCAATTCTTAATTCCATAGGCACGTAGCTTAAAGTCATGTTTTTTACGTAACGGTGAATCACATTACTAGATCAACTTGTATTTCAAAAATATTTTTAAATATACAAAATACATTAAATTATACATCCTATATTGCATCCTTTTTACAATTATCCAGACTATATAGCCGCAGACGTCATTCTGGCTATTCTCTCTTCTATTTGCCGTCTGATGTTAGCGTTGACATTTGGGAGGTCATTGTTTGCCCGCACAGACGTCTCGATTTTCTGCACAAGCCGTACCTCCCGAGGCCAGGCAACAAAGTTAGTCACCATACACTCCTCGGGTGAACCGATTCGTCCAGTCCTTCCACATCTGTGTATATAATCGGCAGTATATAAGGGAAAGTCGTAGTTTATAATATGACGTGTCTGAAATATAAACAATTAGCTATTTAATTCATTTATTAAATACTTTAATTATTAGTAGTAACAAAACTCATTGTTACTATATTTAATCTCAGTTTTTGGACTGTAATCTATGATCTCGAGATAGAAAAACGATTAAACTGTGAAAGTATTTAGATTTGACAGAAATTTAACTGCATGGTAAAAAATTTAAGAAAAAATCTTCAGCTTCACAAAAAGCTTGCCAATAACCCTGTGCAAATCGTGGATTCATGTAGTCCAAGCCCACTACATTTGCCAAGACGCAATCTCCACTCCAGCAGTTGCCTGTTCTCCAATAAACTATACCTGCCTATTAAAAAAAAAAACCAAAAACGATGCGTTTTCAACGCCAAAAGTCCCTTTGTGGAAAATCGATACATTAGATTGTGTTACGCACTATTCGCTTTTAATATATTGTGTGGATATCGATATTATTTAAACGTTTCATTGTTACAATTCAGGCGGATTATTAAAAAAAAACCAATCAACCTGCCACAGGCAACCTGGCACTGGTTCATCATCAACATCAACATCTTTTAGTTCAGGTTCAACATCAACATCTTTTACCAAGAATGATGCGTTTTCAACGCCAGTGCCAGCCAGTGGTACTTATAAAATCTCGACAGACATAATTTGTAAAGAATTAAGGTTTAATTATAAGCATAGTGAATATTACTATTTATTTGCTAGGCATTGCCACATCAAACTATCAATAACATTGGTTTTATGAAGGATTTCTTCATTCGAAATCATATCTTTCAGAGAAAGCATAGCTGTCTGAGCGACTCTTACCTAGTGATGCAAACACACTAATGATGACTGACTCTACAATTGCCGAGATGTAATTGTCGTGCTCTAATTAAAAATTCTCACCCGTGTGGTATCCAAGCCGCGCGAAGCAATATCCGTGCAAGACAGGACATCAACACTACCATTCTTGAACATTTCAAACTTTCCCATTTTGATTGCTACCGCCATTTGTCCATTGATGTTGATACACTTTATATTGTTTTCATTGAGAAACATGGAGACAAAGTCACAGGTTGATGTCTGGTTGGAAAATATCATCACTGGTCGTTGGCAGTTGACATCTGCTTTGACGAGCTTGAGCAATTCCAATGGCTTTTGAGCTTTGCCTAGGCGAATGAACCTGGAAAAGTTAGCAAATAAAAATGTAAAACCATACTGAAACTGAAAAATAGCAGAAACCATACTGTACAATTACCATTGCAGACCAAATTATATTACAGTTGCTTAGTCATTGGAATGTATATGCGATTAGTTGCAAGATAGCCATTTTAATTATTAGTTTAAACATAATTCATTTGTATTATCTGAGAATGTATACTTTCTAATTCATCAGTTCATATCTACATTCTAAATATATACAGTGTCACAACATGTTGTTTGTTGGCTTATATAATTTTCCAAAGTAATTTACATCAGTATCAGAAAGACTAGAACATGGAAATCGTGTATACTTTCTAAGAATGTATTTTTAGATGTGTTCTGAAACTATACAATGCAATAACACTATAGTTGCGTGCTTGCTTGGTATACTTTCAAAAGTCACAACACCGCTATCCATTTGCTCCCATAATAAAAAAGGAAAAAAATTATGACTAAGCCTACTATACTAATTATTAAATGAAAGACACAGACATTAAAGACAAAAATTATAACAAACAAAAATAATAAAAAAATGTGTCTGTATATAATAATAATACACAAACATATATAATAATAAACAAATAAAAAAAATGTGTGTGTACACATATATAATAATAAAAAACAATTAAATCGGAAAGAAAATTAAGCAGTGTAGAAACAGGAATAAAAACAATAAAAATAAAAAATAATAAAATGATATAAATACAGGATCTTCAAAAAACTCACTTTTGCGGCACATGAGGTAGCAGCTTATGAATGTGGCTCGTAGTGACAGTTCTCAAGGACTGTGGGTCCACAAACGAACTGACTGAATCTGGTAACTCGTGAGGCATAGTAGCACTGACCAGGGTTAACTGACATCCTACTGGAGGGACTTGAATTTGAACTTTATAGTGAATCTGTATAAAAAAAAATATTTAGATAAAAACATTTATTATATTGTTTTTACATTAATAGTTTTGCGTTTTTTCCATTCCATGTACTCTTACTTTTACTGATCATGTATTACATATTAATTATGAAAATCCAGAGGACAGTCACATTATCGGTGCAACACAACCTCCTATGCAATAACCAGTGAAACAAGTAGAGTAACGAAGCCACTCAAAACACAGTACTATCCACTTAATGTTGGTATTCTGTGAGGGTGAAAAATGTCACTAGTCCACTTTAGCTCAACCACTGTTAACACATTCCATGTCCCGTGGGGTGTATACACCCCACACTTTGGCTAATAATAATTCAAATTATATAAAAATCAAAATAATCAAGAAAATGGTATATAGTTTTAAATGTGCAATACAACAAACCAATAAGTACATTTTTCTAGAAATTAATTTAACAAGCATGCGGTCTGAACGGAAAATCTTCAAAAAACAGTCTGACAGGGAACATGTTAAATTTATAACAAATAGTGAAATACTCACAACTTAGATTTATTAGCATACTTACTGCAAACTTCTTTAATAAATTTGCTAGCTTCCCAATAAAACTGTCATCTAACAGTGTATCAGCTTCATCCAATACCACATGATGAATATTATGAATTTTCAGTATACCAGTTGTAACAAGTTTACTATAAGCACCGAGGGTTGTCACAAGAAGATCGGTGTATTCAATGGGCGGATTCAACATTTTTTGTTTGGTACGACCACCAACTAGAGTTGTTACGTTAATATTAAGGTTCTGACATATACTCTCAGCAACTTCACCTATCTGGATTGCTGAAATGGACAATAGAAAATAATTGATGTAAAATTTTAACATATATAGTAATTATATTTAAAGTAATTATGCTTGTTATATTGGTTCATATGCAGTCCAAGTCAAACTCTCTCACTAATGCTTTCACTACAAACAATCAGTAGCAACCAAGAATCAGAAAATGAAATATAATATCAACCAACAAAATAAACAGCAAAGAAGTAACGAAATATCAAGCTCCCCAAAATAAAGTATGCCGAGATCATAGCAGATGCAGATCTGTGGTCTCTGCCTACCCCTACGGGAAACAGGTGTGATGATATATGTATATTCAAAAATTTTAAAAGAAGCCTTTCTTCAACTATCGAAATACTAACCCAACTCTCTGCTTGGCGTTAAAACCACAGCTATAGGACTATTAAATTGTTCATTTATGCTTGGTTTCCATTCCAATATATGTTGAAATATTGGTAGTAAATACGCAAGGGTCTTGCCGCACCCAGTTTCAGCAGTCATAACAGTATTATACCCTTCGAGAATAGCAGGAATTGCTTTGGATTGAATCGTAGTAGGCAACTCGAATCCGTGAGCAATCATAACCTCTCTTAGTGCATTACATAGACCAATTTCTTCAAAACTTTTCCTATATATATTTTTAACTATGTTTTTATTAACATTTCCGTAGATTGTGAAATAATCATTTTTTGATTTCGAATGTAACCACCCTTTTGAAGCAAGTTTAACACCTTCAAATTTTTTGTAAGTTTGCCCTTCATAATGATTAAATTCAGGACGTTTGCATGATATAATAGGCAATTTTTTCTTTGCTTGCTGAACACTGTAATAACGGCAATATGATATATTAAATATTTGACGCAACTTAGACATTTTTAAAAATAAAAACATCACAACTCTAAATACATAACAAACATTTCTTTTCTGACGGCTCTGCCTGACATTATTATTTTTCACTCTTGAAGTCAATAGTTTAAATAGCCTTCTGCCAAATAAAAAACCTTTTTAATTTTTGTTGTCTACAATTTTTCAAAATTCTAAAATCTTTAACCTCTTTTTGTTAAGATATTAATAAATATTCTAATATCTTAGTAAATTGATACCAAGTTTAATTAGAATTACATAGATGATCGAATAACGTTTGAATTACATGGATGACTTTATAAGGCAAATAATGATGTTTAAGAAGTTAATGAACAATTTTTAATGTTTGATACATAATATGGGATTCATCATTTTCAATTATTGTAAAGGAGTAGTAAAAATAAAGTCTTAATTTGCTTGATTTTGATTTAATTATTAAATATACTACAATACTTTTTGTAAACTGGCACTATCGGTCTGTTGACTATAAATACAAATAGTATTGACCCTAAATTTTTTGGTAACTTCTGTTAGTGTGTGTGTGTGTGTGTGTGTTTTTTTTAAATAACAAAAATAAAAATTATAATACATATAATGAATTAATAATTTATAACACCAAAACAAAATTGAAAATGAAATTTTATCATTAAGCTTGAAAGTAAATCAAACAAAAAGTAATAGGTCCTAGGCTGTTCATAAACTAAATTCATATACAAGGAGGGAGAGTAGGGAAAAGGTATCGCTTGGTGTGAAAAAATGTGGCAATAGGAATGGGGTCTAAAGATAAATGAAGTTCGCAGTTCAACACACAATTCAAATTTTGTTTTCTGTCTTTGTTGTAACAAAAAGTCATTCACTTCGTATTCAATGTAAATAGATATATTAATTAATAATTTCACATATAAATTTTCGTCACAACACCTTTAACTTGTTATCATTATTTTCTTTAAATTTTATAATTAAAAAAATATATATTTTAAAATATCAATATTTACGTTCTCAAAATAAATCATGTACTGTCTATATTTTGATAGAAGTGGCTTATACCCAGCAATAACTACAGACTGTGATGCAATATAAAGTCTCTAATTTGGTGTATTTTTCATATATATATTGCATGCATTGTCAAATTTGATCATATCTGCTGCTTTTTCAGCAATCATAATGACAGGAGCATTTGTATTTCCACTAGTTAAAGTGGGCATTATACTTGCATCTACTACCCTTAACCCACTCACACCTCTAACCTTCAACCTTTCATCTACTACCCCTACACCTTCTGGGCCCATGGCACAAGTTCCTACGTCGTGGTACTGAGTGGCTGCTAAATTTAAAACATAGCACTTCCAATATTCATAACTGCCAAACGGTAAATCTACACACTGAGGATTATTGAGATCTACAATTTCCGCATCAATATTCTTGAGATATGTTGCGTTAAGTATGTTCGTAAAATCTTCAATACATCTAGCAAATTTGTCAAGATCATCCTCCTCGGTAAAATAACCTGAATAAATAGAAGGTTTGTCTTCAGGATTGTTAGTACGGAGTTCAATCCGACCTGTAGATTTCGGATGTAGAAACGTTAAAGCAGTAAACAATGTTTCCTTAACAAGACTCGACTTTGCCACGGCCATGCATACCTCATCATTCCATTTGAGTACTTTACTGCACATATGTAAAGGTAATATAGATCCTGTATGCAAGGGAAATACTGTCGCTTGGTAATCAGGGTAGTTCTGCGATTTATTTAAAGCCACGTGTCCTATAAGACTTGGTGTTGGAAATTTATCTAGATTTTTAAAAATATTCATCATCTCTACAATTGAAAAGATATTTTTTTTCCCAGTTATTACAATTGGAACCAAGGCATGGTCTTGTAAATTTCTTCCAACGTTAGGTGAATCGTGTAAAGTGGTGATATTTAGCATTTTCAGATTTTTCTTAGGTCCTATTCCAGAATGCATTAATAACTGCGGACTATTAAGAGCTCCGGCAGATAATATGACTTCTTTATTCGCTTTCACGCTAATGATTTTTTCATTCGAAAGTCTAATCTCCACACCTTTCATCATTTTGTTTGCATCAAATAGAACTCTTCTAGCTATAGTACGCTTTAAGAGAAACAAATTTGGGCGATTTTTTAATGGTTTAAGGAAGCTTAGAGCTGTACTTTGTCGCAGGTTTCTGCCCAAAGTGAAAGTAGGATATGAGTACCCATTTTGCACGTGCCCATTTGTATCGGTTAGGATTTCGTGCCCTATTTCTTGAAAAGCTTTCAAATAATTTTCAATTCGGCCCTCCCAAATAGGCCGAGAAACATCTATAAAGCCGTCTGTACCATGAATATAGCTGGAGTCACTCTGTAATATCGTATGATCATTCAAGTGTTCACTTTTCTTAAAATATGCTGTTACGGTGTCCCAATCCCACCCATTGTTTCCTTGTTCAGTCCATTTATTAAAGTCTGCTTTATTTCCTCTAACGTAATACATAAAATTTATTCCACTGGACCCTCCGAGCATTTTCCCTTTCATTAAACGAATACTCTTGGCCTTGTGATTCTGGCTAGAGTACCCATCATCAACTGTGTGATAATTCCACTGGGGTAATATGGAAGTCATTAAAACTGAAAGTCCGGGGCTCTGAAAAAAAAAAGATATTCACCTTTTTTATTTCCTTGCGGCCTTCTGTAGTGGTAGAGCCACGATGCAGATAAATACTTTGTCAAGAATGACATATTATTTATCTGTAGCATGAATGGACCGGCGCGCCCGGGGAACTACAACACTCCCGCAGAAAACCGGCGTCTGAGTGGTAGCATAGCTACCGCGCTCCGGTACCAATGAGCGGCTGAGTTCCGAAGGCCCAACCCTCTCCTCTCCCTCCCCTTCCTCCCTCCCATAATGACCGTTTCTTTAAAGACGCGCAACGCTTCTGCACTGCCTGCGGATATTTATGGGCAGCATTGATTGCTTTACATCAGATAACACGCCTGCTCGTTTGCCTTCCTATTCCAAAAAAAATGTTTGCTTGTTTTCCTATCTATTGCATAAAAACGCAGCGACAACGCTTCCGCAATCCCTTTATCTCCTTTCCATTATTACGGTTTTATCCTTCCCTTCTAGTAGTCAAATCCTTCCCTAATGTTGGTAACGCATCTACAGTATCTTTAGTATTGCCTAAGACGGTCTAGTTTAGTAGAAATGTTAGAAGTTTATTTGTAAATCGCACTAAAACTGTGTAAAAAAACATAAAAATTAAGATGATTAATTAAATCAGACGTTATTTTTCCTTTAAGTCTTCCGTAGAGTCTACTGTACCTGATGACGCTTCGTGTTGAGGCGAAACACGTGTCAGGTGCAAGGTGGAAAAGTGGTAGTTTGTGTTTGGTGTTGTTGATAGTGGTTGAGAGATGGAGAGTTGCTGACGGCCGTTTTTTTCCGTAACAATTAGTTTGAGTTCCCCATAAATCCACTTCTTCCATTAGAAAACACATTATTATTTTTCTGTTTTTGTTTGCTTGTCGCGGATCTTAGCTAAGTAAAAGTTCTGGCTGTCCACATGATCAATAGAAATTAAAATGAAACGAGCACTAAATATAAAAACATTGTATATAATTATGATAAAAATAAGCAATTACTACCGACGGCATAAAATTAACAGGTCTTATTAAAGATCTGTTCAGATTGATTTCGCAGTGAGAATCCTTGTGATATAAGAACACTACTCAAGAATATTGTATTGTTTGCATTGTCCTTGTGAGATTTTTATATTTGTTCTTTGTCATTTTTTTTTTTTATATTTTTCTTTATTACTTATACCTTAACTTTAAGTTTTTTCACATATTCAGATGGTTTGTGGTTTAACAACGGGCGTATGATATCATAAAATGGTTGAGATGATCCAAAATGATTTTCCGGCTCCAATTTTTAAATGTCATCCATTTACTACCATGTTTTTATATGTTACTTGCAGTTTGGCGGATTGGAAATATCAAAGAGTGCAGGCAAAAGCACAACATTCATACAAACTTCTATACCCTCGTAACCAGAATCTGCTCTTAAGCTCTTTCAACAAATTTGTAAACGTCTTATAGTACTGATTTTTTTTATGGGATAGGAAGGCAAACGAGCAGGAATGTCACCTGATAGAAAGCAATCAACGCCGCCCATAGACATCCACAGCGCTATAGGCAGTGCGGAAGTTGCCGACCTTTAAGGAAAGTGACATTATGGGAGCAGGAGAGGAAGGGGGAGGGTGTTAGGCCTCCGGAACTCAGGCCGCTCACCGTACGAAGCGTGGTAAGCTACCACTCAGACACCGGTTTTCTGCGTGAGTGTGTTACTTCCCCGGGAGAGCCGGCCCATTCATGCTACAGACAAATAATATACCACTCTTAACAAAGCATTCGTCTGCAGCGTGGCTCTACCACTAATATATTTTTTTTAATATCTATAATACAAAATGTTGATGACGGCCTTTGCAGACGCGGCAGACGATTCATCTTGACATGTATAGACCGATACGGGAGCGACATATAGACGTCTGACAAGAGAGGTTTCCGTGTGATAGTATAAAATTATATACTAACATCAACTACTGTAGGTGGGTCGTCCCCAGCTTCGATTAGCAATACGCTCCAGTTTGCAACTTCCGTTAACCGGTGAGCCAAAACACAACCAGCTGAACCGGCACCAACCACCACAAAATCGAAACTCTCGCCATCTGTAACTCCAAAGAAAACTTTTTTTAAGTAGAGCAGACAAAATTTGCGATGGTATCGTGATTTGAGCAAATCGTTTCATAAACTACAAGGAATGCCCAGCAACTTAAATGAATCTGATAAAACTAAAATGATGGTAAATGATCATCTTTAACCATAAACGTGTGAACGTCGATGGCAAAACTCTAAATGTTGTCCAAGAGTATGTCTAGCACGGACAGATTATGCAAGTGAAGCTGGCTATTTGGCGTCTCTTATATATACATACCCGATACTTGTGCTTGATCTGGGTATTCTTGGGTCTGAAATAGGAAGGAATGCGTGATCAGTGTCACGATGGCAAATATCTCCAGCACGGGCATCAACACCTTCACCTGAAGGTATGCGATGACAGTGACAATCCACATCTATAATGAAAAATAGGCTTATTTGATTAATGTGTAGTATTAGTAGTCAAGCGTCACTTTGTCGAAATCTACAATATTATTCAGACGGAAGCCTTAGAGAAATGTGTACGCCTAGTGCTTGAAGGAATTTCTTGGGAAAGGAAGGAAGGAACTTCCAATAAAGAAATAAATAAAATAAATCTATTATTTATTATAATATTAAAATAAAAAAACATCAATCAATATCAATATCAGCCCGCGGCAGTCCACTGCTGGACATAGGCCTCACCCAAGGCGCGCCACCTAGCCCGATCTTCGGCTACACGCATCCAGTCTCTGCCAGCCGCCTTGCGCAGATCGTCGCTCCATCTAGCAGGAGGGCGTCCCACACTACGTTTGCCGAGTCGCGGTCTCCACTCCAGCACTCAACAAAAAAAAATATTTTCAGCTAAAAGCTTTATAGAATTTAATATACAATATAATAGCTATAAAAAATAAATATAGTAATGTGAATGAGAAGTACACGTAAAGGCTGTTTTTCAAAATGATAAATTAAAACATACCCACAGAATCCTTACAGACATACACACATACACAGACACAAACACACACATTTGCACACATACAGATCACATCTTTACTCATTCACTATTTTACTTAATCCATTTTTTATTATCATTAGTGTTTAATCTAATTTATTTTTTCTTATTTGTCTATTGTTTTAATAACACTTATGTGTTATTTACAAAGGGAAGAGCCTAGTGTCCCACAACACAGGGAATCCTAGTGTAGGATCTAGTATCCTGTAACATATGTAAACATTTTAAAAATAAAGATATTAATATTGTAATATAATGTCGTATTTAAAAAATGGAAAAGAAGATCATTTCTTTAATTATCCAAAATATATTCATCAATTTTCTTTTGTTTTAACCTGTTCATATACGCATTAACGAAGATTCTCGAAATAATAGAAGTTATAAACCCCCTGTAATGTGACATACATTACAGGGGGCGCTGTGGATAGTCGACAGGAAGGAACCGGTTACCAAAGGCCACCGTATAGCTACAATATTATTTACTATAATGATAAAAAATACGCACCTTTTTGATGTATTATTATTCCAATAAATATTATACTATAATTATTGGCTAGTTTGGAATATACTTTTTAATATGTTCAAAGTCATAATAATACCTGTAATTGTTAACCAAACTGTTGATAGAATTTACAATTTTTATAATTATCAAGTTTTAAAATAAAGGAAGTTTATACAACATAAAAGTGCGTATTTTTTTTTTCAATTTTAGTAAGTAATTAGTATTGAAAAAATACGCACATTTTTGATGAACCACAAATAGATATTATACAATGATATTTTTTGTAAATTATATATTACCTAGTTTTTAACAATAAATTTGCTATTAAAATATTTTTATTATTATTTATATGCAAATAAAACGCCACGTTTTACACTCACTATATCACCAGTATCACATTTTGTAACCAACTAATTCAGAGACAGACACTGTGTTGCACATTTTTTTATGTGAGATTCTATATAAAACACTACCTTTATTTTTCCTCTTATAATAAGAGATATCTTATGATAAAGACAAGACAAAGAATAGTATCTGTTAATAAATAAGGAAGAGACACTTTATACAAACGAATCATTTTAATTATACCTACTACCATTACTCTCTTACGGTACCGAAACGAAAACGAAACGGGGACATCCACCCCCCGTGTAGGGGTGTGGGATCGAGCCTCGGGGATGAATTAACCCTACTGCTCGCATAGCAACTCAATGGCGACTGTCCCCCGGTCCTTGGTGCCGCTGTTCCCAATGGCTTTTTGGCGTCCTTTAAAGACTTCGCGTAGTCGAGATATGGCCGAACCTATTCCTACGTTAGGTCCGTCGCAGGCCCTACCCCCTCGTGCGAGCTAGGAGGATTTCTCGTGGGAGCGGACATCCCTCAGGTGGTCGAGCTTGGGGGAAGCAAATTTTTTGAAGTGTAAATGTGGTCCATTGTCGGCCCGGTCGAACATCTTTCGAGCCAACCGGACGACACACTCATGGATGCTCTCCAACCTGAGGTACCTCACTATTACGTAATTACGCACATAACAAGCCCACTATGGCGCGTAGAGACAGATTCTGCTGGATCTGGACGCGTTTGCACTGGGTTTCTGGTATAGCACGTGGGTCTACTGGGTCGACGTAGTGTGCCCGCTGCGGAACCCATGTTACTCCGGCCTGAAAACAATATTTTATTTTATATATAATTAGTTTGGAAATGTGCGGGAGTTGGGTAATGGGGCGATAACTCGTCTAGTACCTACGATGGTACCGAAACATGGACACTGACAATTCGTCTGCTTCACAAGTCCAGAAGTCACTCAGAGAGCTTGGAAAGAGTTATGATTGGATCTCTCTGGCTATGATTCAGAATGAAGAAATCCGCCTGATAACCAAAATTACCGACACAGTTCGTTAAGTAATCTGTAAACGTCTTCGCCATGCCATGCTCATCGACCATAATAGTCTATTATTAAGTAATAATTGTATTTACCTTCACTCATTTACTTGGGTAGTTTAAGTTAGTTATATTGTATAATTAACTACTCCATGTATGTGTAAATAAACATATGAAATAGCCTAATAGTATGTAGTGGTATTAATATTAGATTAATAGCTTGTTATTTTTACTTAAAAGTCATGATTTGATTGGACCGGTGAGCTACTTCGGCACAATAACATTATTGTTTCCTTATAAACTATAGAAAAGCGCACATAGTCTGTAAAGTGAAACTTATGCTTAAGTTGTAACATAATAATTATTCTTTATTTGCATAATAAGAAGTATAACAAGATGAAAAAAGACGTATAGAAGCTCCATCACATTGCCACTTATGGCGTACAAATTTCATTATTTATAACATACATAGAGATCCAAATACATAACTAAACTATTATTATTAATATTGGCATTCAAATTATAATTGATTTATCTATTACATACATTCGATCCAACTTTTAAAGCAAAAATGTCCTTAGTATTATAAATATTGCCATCTATTAACCATTCATATAGTCTTTTTTTTAAATAATCTTGTGTTCGATTGTTTTAATTCATGAGATATATTGTTGTAGATGCGTATACACATGAACAGGGAGCTTTTGATATATTGATATATTGATGGGATCACGCGGTGAAGACCAGCGTTATCATTAGCTGTTTCAATGATGTAAATTTATTATTTAATTAATGTATTCTTAAAAATTCAAATGAAATAAATCTGTGAAGAGAAGTGGCACTAAGCTGAACATGTCTGTCGCAGAAAGAACAACTGTTACAATTAAACGAACACTGGAATGGAGATTGCGTAAACATATTGTGGGATATCTCCAGGTTAGATACAGCGGTTCTTCTCGTGGTAGAACACTTTGTCAAGACTTTGTCAGACTTGCCCGAGGAAGTACCACACTCCCGCAGAAAACCGGCGTCTCAGTGGTGTGGTAGCTTATCTATCGCGCTTCGTACGGTGAGCGGCTTAGTTCCGGAGGCCCAACACCACCCCCCTCCCTCTCCCACTCCCATAATGATACTTTCCTCAAAGGTCAGCAACGCTTCCGCACTGCTTATGGCGCTGCGAGCGTCTACGGGCGACGTTAATTGCTTTCCATCAGGTGACACGCCTGCTCGTTTGTTTTCCTATCCCATAAAAAAAGACGATCTATGCAGTGCTACTGGCAGACTGGATGCGTGTAGCGAAGGTCGAGCTAAATGGTGTGCCTAAAGTGAAGATTATGTACAGCAGTGGACTGCCGAAGGCTAACGATAATGATGAAAAATGAAATAAGAAAAAATAAACTTCTTTTTTTTATATTTGAAAATATAAATAGGTGGAGAATGCCCTAAATTACTAACTACGTTGTGGTATGATAATTTATTGTGGCGAAGTTTCGCATCTATACGTAATAAAAGTTATTATTCTTTGAAAAAAATGCAGAGCCTGTTCTTTCTTGCAATTTATATATTTCTTCATTATTCCTACAAGGTCTTTCAAAGGGCAAAATCCAAGGGCAATTATTCTTATTTTCACACTCACATCACACTGAGCCAGGTTTTATCTATTGATCTAACAGTATTACACAAGAATAACAAGAATTTAGAACAATGAAAAAATTATAGTATAATAACTATAAGTTCCCCGTAAATCCACTTCTTTCAATAAAAAACACACATTATTATCATTCTATTTTTGTTTGCTTATCGCGGATCTTAGCTAAATAAAAGTTCTAACTGTCGAAATAGTAATAGATTTCCGCAAAGTAACGCCTGACTCCATTATTCAACTAAAATGACATTACACACGCACTTGATTTCCGTTTATTCAAGGAATCAGCACAGAATATCATCATCGATACAGTGGCAATAGTCCACGGTTAAATTTTGTCTTCCATCAAAATCAAAGAGGGTTTTCTTAATCCCTATAGTGAACGGATTGGGAATCTTTGACCATTCTGTTTTTATTACTGATGATGAAGAAGATGGTAATGTATATCTTCTATAAATGTTTTGTTGTCATAGTTACATACATTCTATAGTATAACACCCACAAAAAGAAATGGGTCCTATTCTATACTGAGCACCTTCATAAATAAAATTAAAAATAAATATTTAAAAAATAATAATTTAATTATAATACTTTTCTTTTATGGCATTTAGTTATAACTCTTATGCTAGTATCAAGTAAAATACAATATTTTTTTATATATATATTCACACCTATCCCCCGCAGGTGTTGGCAGAGACCACAGAGCTCCATCCGCTGCCATTCATCGCAGCGAAACGGCGCGTCATTGGTCGCTTTTCGCCTTCGTGAGAATCAGGACGTGACGGGTGGCGAACCACGTCGCCGTCATTTTCAACAAATTAGGTATATTAAATTCGTCTTAGTGAAGCCCACGAGCCGCAAGGGTGGATGAAGGTCAGCCCCAACAGAGCCCTAGCAGCTAAAGCATAATAAATAAAAATATATTCATGTTTTGAATTTCCCATTATAATAAAATGCTAGTTCGTTGTCGTAACATACTTGTACAATAGCATGTACAAATATTTGGACTTATAACATACAACTCAGAAACTTATCTGCTTCTCCATTGGGGGACCTAAAAATGTGCTTATTTGGTCAGGTATGCGAACCACTATCGCAACAAAAAGAAAATAAAGAAAACACCAATATGCGTTAGTTTTGTTGTTATATTTCCATTAGATTTTATTAATCTTTTCGACTAAGTATTTTTTTACTCCGGCACAATAATTCTTGATATGCTCTTTCCACGATATGTCGGCAGGATTGCAGGGGAACTTCTGTTTGTCATGCGGTGACAAGGACGCGTAGAGAGCTGAACAGTTGGCTGTCTTCAATGACCAGGATTGTGCTGTGAAGAACTTTAGAGTATTTCGCAGTTTCAATAAGCGGGACCGCAACTTCATGTATCTAGCAGAAAACGAAAGTAATTAAAAAAAAATATACATCAAAGTTTTTGGCAGAGGTATTTTCTGAACGGGCCATAAATTCTATGACATTCGTAAGACGGCTAAAAAGTATAAACCTAATAGTGGATTTATCTTTGACTAAGGACAATGGATAATAAAAACCGAGAATACCAGTTTCTTATCTTTAATCTCAGCATTACTTGTTGCGATGTATTCCGCAAATATTTTTTGTACGAAATACGTAGTTCCACAAATATTTTTTGTACGAAATACATTTTTTATCTGTGTACGCTCTCCGCTACAACCTACAATTCAAAGTGTAATTCTATATACTGCTATTTTTGCTATTAATTTATTTCAAGAATTCACCTTACAGCTTTATATTAGAAAACCTTGATAATATTTTATTAAAAAATATTTTACTTTATTTTGAAATTATAGTTAAAAAAATTAAATAAAATATTATATAAGTTTTTTTTAATTATCAAAATTTAATAAAATAAACGTATGTAAAGGGTATTTACACTCTTAATAAACATTTGAAGTTAAAAAGCAAACAAATCAAGTACTCGCTGGCTTTATTGTTATAATCGTTTTTTAATTTACCTTTATCGAATAATGTAATATTACTTTAAGAACTAAACTTTGAAGTTAATATTATATAATGAATCGCGTCAAACCAACAATTTCCCGGAATAAAAATGATTAATAATTAACTTTTTAATCGAATATAATAAAACATTTTATATTATATTATTTCTTTAAAATTTAAAATCTATAAGAAATAAATTGTTTTAGAAAAAATAATAAGATAAGTCCTTGGGCACTTATATATAATTTCTTAAAATGGAGATTGAATATAAAATGTAAATAGATAAATTTTGAATAAAATATAAATGTACAGTGAATAGAAAAATAAATAATATTTCACTTGGAAGAATTTCAATTACATCGAAGATAAAACCCCCTAAAGATCCCGTGTATCGCCGTAGTAGTAGTACGGCTGGCGCGTGTACAGTACTATACCTTACAATAGTATTATAATTATACTAGGAAATTGAATTTGGTGCAGGATATAACACCAGCTTCTAAAATATATATTTGAGCTGACTTAAATAATGGCACTTATCGAGTTGCAAAGACAGAGGTAAGATGAGGAAGGAGGGATAAAAGATAAGGAACGGCTATAAAATGTCAAAAAGAAGACAAAGCTACCTTGGTTCCATTCCCCTCAATATTAGCATCATGTCACCCATAAAAGCTGGAATCGTCTGTAGTAGCAACGTTAACATTGAAACTCCAAATGGTGACGTCGTTAGGATCATTTGTTTTCGAGAATATTTACCTAGAATGGTAAAAGTATTATATTAAATGTAACATCTTTAAATTAATTATCGAAAAAAATTTTCTACTGAAAACACTAATGCATATTTTGTCGTATACAAGAATATATTTCAAAAATCTTTATTATTAAATAGGTTTTTAATATATCAATTGTTGTGAATATTAAAACTAAATAAAATCGATAATGCTAACCTGAATCGATTGCACGGTACTGTTCTATAAATTCATTAAGCGCTTCGCCCAATAACAATGGATTTATTGAACTACTACAGCAATTATAAACTTTTGTTTCCTTCGATTCTCTAAAAACGTGAGAAAATATATTTATTTCAATAGCACTTATAAAATGCAGATGTGTACCTTGTGTAAGCTTATTTATTAAAATCGAAAACATCAGAGGTATGACCCTTGAGAAACACTACCCTGTAACATAAATGATGACAACCAAGGTTACCAAAGCTCCGATCATTCTAAATGGAGAGATAATAATATAATATATCCATCGCATGCCAATTACGATTGTCAAAACTTCGACCATTTTAATTGGAGGGATAATAATATAATACATCGTTTATAAATTATACAATCGTATCGTCATCGATATAAATCGTGTTTTTATTGTAATTGTCATTTGTACATTATAAATCTTTATCCAATTTTATTGACAATTTAATAACAAGCCACTTTGAGTAATTAACAATATAGTTCAAATATTTCTCGTTATTGTTCACCTGTCTGTAGCTGCTGCTACAATAGCCAAATTCGCCACGTAATCTACTGGAATACAGTTAACTACGTTACTATGCTTCCCAATAACAATTTGTTCATAGCCTTTGGCTAAAACGTAAAGCAAGCCTGTAGCGCCATACCAATTCTCCAGCCAACCTTTCAATGGCTCATTATTGATTGGAGTAACTGAAACAATTCCAGAGTCATAGTTAAAAATATCCCATTTTTAGGAAATTTTTATTCTTAATAATATATAAATATATTTGATGTATTTTATTCATTCGACATAATAATTAACATTTCATTTGTCTAACGTCAGTACGTTAACAATTCCATGATTGCACAAAGAAAGAAAATTTTTGTCCCCACTATCTAAATGATTGACAATCCAGAACAGTACGTTTTTCCCGAAAATTCTCTTCACAAATTCCCAATCTAGTATATAATCCTTTAAAATATTTTCCAAAAGATACGGCATTGGAACCTTCAAAAAATACATTTCTCAAAGGCTGGCAATTCTTCCTCGATCTTTATGACGTTGGAAATATATAGTAGGCGGCATTGATTACTTTTCATAAGACGACACGCTTACGCGTTTACCTTCCTCATGAAAAGAGCGAAAACAAATAGCGAAAGAAAGTATGCAGCTATAATCTATATATCTATTTTTATTCCATTTATAAGACTGGTTAAATACATAATTTTTATAGAGACAGTCCCAAAGACTTCTAAAAAAATATTTGGTTATATAGAGTAAAAATAATATTATAACTTTAGGATATATCGCATCTCCGTATCGCTAATCAAATATTCTTTATAGTCTGTGAATCGTGCGCGGCACGCTCGCACTTGGCTGTTTTCTACACAGTTTACAGTTTCGAAATTCGCGCGCTTTCTCATATTCGGCGTACTATTATAATTCTTAAAGTTATTCATTTTATCTAGTTTATTTGCGCTTCTGTGTCGATTTTCATGTTTTGAGAGCAATATATAACACTGGGTACATATAATTGTTTTCATTTTATTTATTCATTTAAACAATACATATGTGCATATGAGATCGCCCGTATCTCGGGACCCAAACATTAATTTTCGATTTTGACAATGTATGTACATATTTCGACTAACTTCTACGAATTATAATAATGAAATTCAAAAAAAAAAAATAAAGGCTTTTTTGTGTATTTATTTGTCTGTGCAAGTGTGCGTGTGTATGTGTGTGTGTGTGTGTGTGGTAGTGTGTTCGCTATTTGTACCTACACTTTTACTTGAATATGCTCTCCGTATTTTTGTGGGAGAGGGAAAGTACCCGCTTGGTTACTTTTTTCTTGCATTCGTAATTGGTAAGATGTACAAATTTGCCGCGTTTTATATTTACAAAATTGTATATCTGTGGATGTAGTTATTGTGGGCATCTGCTAACAAGTATGGAGTTGGCTTTGGGGAAGGGGATTCTAAAATTGATTATTTTTTAATGTAAATGCTTATTTTTTAAATGCAAAGAAAGCATAAGATGAGAAATTCACTCACTAATAGATGGTCTGATAATTTTTGACGGCATATCCCCGTGTTCCTTTGCAACTAAGTGCTCGGCTAGTGCTTTCGAGAAGGTATATGTATTTGGTTTTCCATCTGAAAGAAAGATGATTTCTTAATAATATATAGCTTAATAAGCACACACACACACATATATATTTAACAGAATTACTCATTAATGACAGTTTATATTTTAATATTATATTACTGATCTTATGTCTACAGTTAAAAATATATCTGTAAAGTAACGTACTCAAAAATTTCGCAGTCCTTTTTACGTCATTGCCGTAAAGTGGTAAAAATGTGTCAACTTCTTCTAAACTTCTCGGGGCCGGATACACAATTTCGTCGATTTCGATTCTCTCGGAATTCGAATACGCCGTAGAAATGTAAACAAAGGCCTAGAAAATCAGCAAAGAAAAATAGTATTTAAGATAGAGCAATGCATGGATGTACTGGATAGGAAAAATACCACGTGGAACATTTCCCGCCAAGTTACATTGAGTTTTTATTTAATTTTATAATCTACTGTTATTACCATTTATATTGTTTGAATCTGTTGAAAAAAAAAATATTTTGATTAAGGCGTCGAAATTAAATGAAACAAATGCTTGCATCTTGTCTATTTAACTTGACCGCAAAAGCACATGTAAATTTTGAAAGACGGCCACCATTTTATCAAGACGTATAGGCATCGAGCAGAATATAAGATTATAACTTTAGGATTTCAAGATAATTGATATCATTTTCTTTACTTTTTTTGATGGCAATTATTTATAACCATTATGTCAGTGTCAAGTAAAATACGATAACATCAAAGCTCTTCAAATATAACTAGTTAACTTATCACGTTACGTCTTGATAAAATGGCGGCTATTCTACCAAATCCTTCTATGGACTTTTTCAGTCAACTTAAAAAGCTCGATTCACTCATTTATTTGATATCACTTCACTTATACGCCTCCATCGAACTATATTGTATAATACACTACCACAACTAAACAATATAACTGATAATAATATAAAAATGAAATAAAAACACACTACTAACGTCACTAATGTAAGTTTGCGGGAAAAGAATATATAAATATAAATAATAGAAATGATATAATTTTACTAGACACTGACATTTTATTATAGTTATAGCTAATTACCATGAAAGAAGGAGAAATACCACGTGCTTATAGAATATTTTATTTTATTTTTTTTATTTTATTACAAAAGGTACAGTTACAGACTACAGATTAAAGAAAATATAAGATAACAAACATGCAAAAGAATTTAAGGTAAATCTGAAGTCCAGTTACAACTATACACAACAATTACAATTAATATTTAACAATAACAATATGAGGGATTTATAATTTCATTAATATATACAAAAATTAAGATAAGTATGTAAGACCATAGAGATAAGTTTTAAAAGAATTTAAACTAATATTGAAAATATCTGTATGAGCACATATACAATTATAGCTTCTACACATTCTGCTAATCGGACTATTTTGTGTGACATTATTGTTGAAGTCGGGCAAATTAAACAATTGTGAAGTGCGCATGGATTCGACTTCGATTATAGTAACATTTGTCAGTGTTGCCAACTTTGATACGGTGAATGCAGAAATCCAACTACTTCCATAACTTGAAACTATTTTTCTTCTCCTGCCATTAAATAATTCATCTTCTCCCGCTATCACCAAAACCAATGTATTTGCAATTACCGTAGTATTATGCTATAGATGCCCATACTTGACGGTGATTACTTATATTAGGTGATCCGCTATCGTTTCTGCCAACCTCTTCAATAAAAAAAAAATAAGCAAGGCCATACGTGTCACATATAACTTTAAAACTTTATTATATATTATTATTTTTTTTTTCACAGACCATATATGTATGACTCAGTGCTGAGCACGGGCCTCTCAATTTCTGGAGGAGCGGACATTAACCCACCACGCTTGTACAATACAAATTAACGGTGTTACCAGACTCGGAATAAATATCTGTAAGCCATAAATAAATACATATGCCATCAACACCATCGATTTTTTTAACCAACCATTTTGGTGGTTATTATGATATATTTTGTTGGTTAATATTTTATACGAACGTCCCTCAGCATGCGGGGCTCTGCTGGGGCTGACCTCCATCCTCCCTTGCGGATTCACTATGACGATTTATAATAAACCTAAATTGTTAAAAAATGACAGCGACGTGGTTCGCCACCAGTCACGTCCTGATTCCCACGGGGGCGAGAAGCGACTAACAGAGAGCCGTTTCGCTGCGGTGAGTGTGTGAGGAAGAATGGATGAGTGTGGAGATGGGGATCTGTGGTCTCTACCTACGGGATGCGGGCGTGACAATTTATATATATATATATATATATATATATATATATATATATATATATATATATATATATATATATATACATACATTACATTTATTCCGATGCGAATATCGAACCCGCGACCATTGACTCCGTCTTAAAAATTTTCTCTGTTTAAAAATCTTTTTTTATTCATATCTATGTATTTAATTAACTTATTATTTTCCTATTTATATTGTACCTACTTAAACTTCCATGAACCCAAAGGTTAACTGACAGAGTACGCCCTTCGACATTAAATCAGCCTTTGTACTAAAATGTGAACAAAAAGAAATAAATAAATTATCAATCACATGAGAAATATCTGTTGTTAAATTTCTTACACGTATATTATCCATTTGCTGAGATAACTTCAGTAGTTTTCTCGTCCCTTTGACGTTTGCTTCAACTACATCCATCAGGGGTTCTTCGAATTTCACAATCGCAGCCGAATGGAATACCACGGATACCTAGAAGGGTAGTGATGTAGTTAAAACAAAAAAATCAGAGGCAATCATGAGGACTACTGCCAGAAGTGAAAACTTAAAAATGTATTGTGAAATGCAAACTAAATGTTGCTATTACTACAGCATGTTGCTGACGCGACTCACAAAACATTATCCATCTTCTGAATCGTCCAACACACACACATACAATCGGGTATATATTATAAAATTTGTTAGCGTGATGCGTATACGTAGGCAGCTGCGCGCGCATAAACTGTTTAAAGTCTATAGCTATACTCATAGCTATAGATATATCTTAAGCAAAAGCATGTTGCTGGTGCGAACCCATAGTTTTTTCCGTAGTCAGAATCGTGTGATGCGGCTATAGAAGTTTTCACTTCAATATCCAAATAAGCTTTACAGCACTTGTGGATGCCTGCTATAATCGGTGTTCGCGAGATGACCGATGTGTACGGATTTTTTTTTATAGGATAGGAAGACAAAGGAGCTCCGGAACACAGCCGCTAACCGTACAAACGTGGTAGGTAAGCTACCACTCAGACGCCGGTTTTCTGCGGGAGTGTGGTACAAGCATCTACTGAAGATAGACTACGGTCTATTCTATTTGCTACAAGTACTTAAATACTGTTTATAGTTAATGTTCTTTCGCAATTACGTTAACCTCGTATTCGAGGTAGACACTAGACTTTTATGTATTTGAAAATGCTTATAAAAAAAATTATATTATATCTTTTTAAAATATATTAATTAAGCAGCATAATGTTCGATACACTATGATAAGTTTTAATAAATCTAATTTGTTAAAAAATGACAGCGAAGTGGTACGCCACCTGATTCGTCCTGATTCTCACAAAGGCGAGAAGGAACTATGGGAGAGCCGTTTCGCTACGATGAATATGAGAGGAAGGAGGGATGAAAGGAAGCAAGGAAGGTGTGCCGGGATCGTAGCAGATAGAGATCTGTAGTCTCTGCCTACCTCTACGGGAAACAGGCGTGACTCATTACGATTGTGACTGGTATCATACCTTCTTCAGTAGCGTCTCCTCGTCCATAGGTTTTATTCCAAGGTTCGGCAAAACAACATCACCTGCGATTGGAATTATCTTCTTGAGATCATCCGGCCTAGTTTGTTTTATTTTTGCAAATAGCTGTAAGTTTGAAATTATTGATATAATATATCTATTTAGTTTGACGGTACATTCCAGTTTCAGTTGGTTTAATTTTACAAGCCGTTTAGGTCAAATTCATATATATTTTTAATGACGTTTTTTATTAAAGTACCATAAAAATACTTGTAGTCTAAATTTAACTATACCCATAAAAATGTCGTTTACATGGACTAAGACATCGATTCTAGGATTTAAATGTTAAAAAATTTCTAAAAAAGAAATTTCTAGTCATCTAAGCTAATTACATACTAAAAATGTTGATATTATTCATAGAAAAGTCAATGACTGTAAGGTGCCCGCTTTTTTTGCAATTGAGTTTATATAAGTGTAACTGGAACTAAACCAAAACTGAATAGACATTAGAAGGATTAGCAATGGAAGTAATTTTAATTGAAAAATTATAAACCACACCACGATACAGGGTGTACTTATTTTTTTATTAACAAAATCCACAGCATTGAGACAACATAACAAAAAAATATTTACATATATTAACGCCAATAAAGTAATACAAATATTCTTTAAGTTTAATTAAAAGAAAAGTTGAATGTAAACCTTAAATAGACGTTACCCTTTCACGTTTGTGTTTCATATACAAATATTATACATTTTTTATGGAATAGATGGGCAAACGAGCAAGCGTGTCGCCTGATGAAAAGCAATCAACGCCGCCCACAAACAACCGCGACACCGCAGGAGTCACGGAAGCGTTGCCGGCTTTTTAGGTACGTGTAGGCTTGTTTTTTGAAGGTGCCAATGTCAAATTCAACTATCGGTTCGGAAAGACCGCCGAAGGTAGCTGGTTCGACAGAGTGGTGGTGCGTGGAAAAAATTTCGGTAGAAGCGAACCGTAGTGGATCGCCACTCATCCAGGTGGTGGGGTATGAAACTTTTCTTTACGGCGAGTTGTGCGGTTGTGGAATTCGGCGACAGGAATTATTCCAAACAAATTCCAAATAATTCCAATTCTGATGTACCACGGGGCAATACAATACCCCTGAGTACTTGCTATGTTGCTACTATCTTCTTATGGTCCTATGTCCCCGAGGTGGAACGGACTTCTCCATTGCGATCGGTCTTGAGCGACGCGCTTCACTCCAGGCCACGCCAACCCTATGAATTTCGTCTCGGTCACTACGGAGCGCGTCCAGGTGTTTTTGGGTCGGCCTCGCTTCCTTCTCCCATGAGGAGTCCAATCCAGTGCCTGTCTGGGAATGTTGCCACTATGGGTGGCGTTATTTTGTTACCAACAGATGATACGCTAGCTCGTATGCCTCATTATCCCATAAAATAAAATAAAAACAATAAACCTATAGCGCACAGATAATTAATTACAATTTCATTCAAAAACTGTTATAGCACCACTAACTAAACCATTATACAAAATATTTACGGTAGTTTTATGCTCACTGGATTATCGATGAGATCTTGTATTCTCGTCTCGACGCTTAGACCCTTTTTGCTCCGTATTAAAACATAAAGGTTTTCTATATCCTTACAATTATACAGAAGCCGCTCAATCAACACCTGAAGCAGTACATATTTTGTGCGATTTAAAAAAATCTCATATGAAAGTACGTCGATATTAATTGAAAACATTAATTTTTTTTAATGTCATAGGACAATGCACGAGTAAGCGTGGAGCCTAATGGAAAGCTATCAAATCACCATATATAATCAATATCTGCAACACCATTGGCGTTGGAGAAGCGTAGCCAGCCTTTTTGAAAATCAATTCCACATGTTCATGTGGAATTGATTTTCAAAATTCCAACGTCGTATCGATTCGTAAATACCGCTGAAGGTAGCCTTCGCAGACTGATGTTCCGTGGACAGAAGATTCGAGATACACACACATTACTAAATCGCTACTTGCACAGACGATAGGAATGACTTCATAAATAGGAAGTCAATAAAGATCTTCCTTGGCTAGGCCACGTTGAGAGGATGGGAGAGGATCGCGCAGTCAAGAGCGTATGTGGATCGCCCAACTGGACGTCGTCCTGTGGGGCGCCCCATGTACCGCTGAAGGGACATGGTGGAGGATAACTTGGGCAGCCTTCAAATCTGCAACTGGCATGAGGTGGCATCAGAAAAGGTAGGGTGGCGTAAGATCTGTTCGGAGTCCAAGATCCATTTTGGGTCGCTGTGCCAGCAGAGTTAGTTTTTTTTTTTTAATTTTGTAAAGATCTGCGTGTTTTCTACTCAGATTTAAAAAAATAATTAAAATACATTTGATGATAAAAAGATTTTGTTATCAAAATTAGTCAATGGTTATAAAAAAAATTAAACATTCAAATTATAAGCATTTTTCTGTTAAAGTGTTATTTATCTTATTTATATAGAATGGAAAAATAAGGTTATAGGTCGAATAATCAGTAAACGCATTTCTTACTGATATTTTCTACCAATATTGAGTTAACATCCTAACGTCACTTCACGCATATGGTTTCAACAAGATGGCGTCACGCTTCTTCATGATTTTTGCATAAGAAATTAATAAGCCGTTTTGGCGATATCCCCTGACAACCCAAGTCGCCAAATCTTATCACTATTGACTTTTTCTGTGAGGATATCCCAAAAGTAGTTTAAATAAACGGTCATCTCAGCACTAAAAGAAATAGCGTTCGCGAGGTTAAAAATATCCTGACGTCACTACTTCGGGGACTGGCACAGAATACTGTTGAAAACGTGGCAGTAAAAATTTAGAAGAAATAATTTTTAAATAATAAATCTCACACTTTTTACTTCGTAAAAGTTATTTTTATTTATATCCTTTGTAATTATTTATTATTTGTTTGAAAACCTAATTTTACCACCGGACACTTTTGTTTTTTTTTATGGCAATTACTTATAACTATTATGCCAGTCTGAAGTTAAATACAATAACAATTAAATCTCTTGAAATATAGCTAGTCAACTTATCACGTTACGTCTTGATAAAATGATGGCTATTCTACCAAAACCTTCTACGGAGTATTTGAGTCTACTTAAAATGTCACGATACACGCATTTATTTTATATCACTTCACTTTTACACCTTAATCGAACTATATTGTATAATACACCACCATAATTAAACAATATAACTAAAAATAATAAGATTATGAAATGAAAGAAAAACAGAACGTCACTGATGTAAGTTGGCGAGAAAAGTCCCAGCGGGCACTTTATATTATTATATTTATATTATATATTATATCACGTTAGTAATAATTCACTTGACCTTTCCCAGAAATCCAGTGCCGCCTGAGATGAAAACAGACCTTCCAGCATAGAACTCGGAAACTGAGGGATAATTTCTCTCCGCGTTTGTCAACGGCTTTCCATCAGTATATGTCCGTACTCTTTCGAGTCTGCACCAAAGAAAGTTTCATCATCATCATGAATAGCTTTTTTTTAACAACCCATATATGTCCCTCTGCCTGGCATAGGCTTCTCCGTTTCTGGAGGAATGGACAATAACCCACCACGCATGTCCAATACGGATTGACGGACTTGAAGTAAATATCTAAAGGATATTACGATCTAAAAAAAACGCTGTAAATGACATAGATGTCAAAAAAATGATGACATTCGGGTCAGAAAAAAATTTTCTGTCAAATAGTTTGAGTCTTACAGCTTTACAATCAGTAGAAATTGCGTTGAAACTGACTGTTTTTGAGTGATCAAATACAATATTTTCCGGAAATCTTAAATGGTTTTGGACTCTGGTGGTAAGTTTTCATTGTGCGGTTTACTGCGTTTTCGCTTTTCTGCTTTGTTTATGTACGTCATATACTATATTTATTCCGATGCGACCATCAAGCCCGCGACCATTGATTGCCTAGGTAGCAACTCCGTCCCTTAGTTAATTGGTTGACTAATTTTAGCACATACTATAATCTTAAACACTTTAAATTGTATGTATGTATTATATACAAAATTTTAGTAGGGCGTATTGCATTTACATTTTGCTTTGCAGGTCGGGCTTATATATGTCTGCTTCTATCAACCGGGGGTGATATAAGATGTTGATAACTTTGATATTGTGTTTATCCCAGAATAGATTGGGGCCAAGCAACTTCTTTCCGTGCGTTCGTTGTAGTGTGGGACAAATACCTAGCTACTAGAAGATCGGAATCAACGCAAAAAAATGAATGATAAAAAACAAACTATGGCGTACAAATTTCTTTCATTATAACAATTATTAAACTAAAACAATTATTACAGATTTAAATACATAACTAAACCATTATATTGTCATTAAAATTATAATTAATTTATTTATCTATTACATATATTTGATCGATATTTTAAAGTAAAATAGTCCTTAATATTTATAGTTAGCTACTCTATATCAAAGCCCAGTACAAAATATCTGAATTAACTGTTACTAGTTCATCAAACGAAGATTTATCAGTCTTACAATGAATAAAAAGCGATACCATACATACCTTAATAAAAATATATTTGCAGAAGGTGATCTAATCACAGCGCTCTTCTTTGTAATACCACAGGCAAATATCGACGAGAAAAATACAGTCTTACGAAACATAATGTGTTCTTAAAAAACTGTTGATGTTACCAGTTACAAGATATAAATACATTATCCGTGGCTACACTCGTTTTATATACCTCACAATGAAATTAACTACATATAATATCGCAAAATTGATTAGTTTGTATGTTTTACAATTTAACCTCTTAGGCATGGCTGAATTTTGCAGTTGATTCGAAGATGTTAATGCTGGTAGCCTATGAGCTTTAACAGCCATATCGAATACTTGGCCCGCTGGCTCCGATCCCGTAATATATTAAATATGGGAACGTTTATATCAAGAGAATAATTGACCGATTGTACCACCAGTGGACTTCATTCGGATCTCTCGAAGTGTTTCTTCGAGAGTTTTTTAAAATGTCGTTTGAAGTTCACCAAGTTGAGTTCGCAATGGAGATCAATATTACGCTGGAACCACTGAGCACCGGTGGCTCAACGAATGAAGTGAATTTTGCACAGGTCTGTTGCAACATGTAATTAACAACAATATTTTTTAATGATTATTTAATTCAAACGGTGAGCGAGTGTGTCACTATAGTGCGATATCTTTCAGGAAAATGACATCCGCTAAAACCACTATAGTGACGTGACGATCAGAAAGAGAACATTCGCGAAAGCCACTATAGTGACGCAACGGTCAGAAAGAGAACATTAGCGAAAACTACTATAGTAACGCGACGGTCAGAAAGAGAACATTCGCGAAAACCACTATAGTGACGCGACAGTCAGAAAGAGAACATTAGCGAAAACCACTGTAGTGATGCGACGGTCAGAAAGAGAATATTCGCGAACGCCACTATAGTGACGCGACAGTCAGAAAGAGAACATTAGCGAAAACCACTATAGTGACGCGACGGTCAGAAAGAGAACATTCGCGAAAGCCACTATAGTGACGCGACGGTCAGAAAGAGAACATTCGCGAAAGCCACTAAAGTGACGCGACGGTCAGAAAGAGAACATTCGCGAACGGCACTATAGTGACGCGACAGTCAGAAAGAGAACATTAGCGAAAACCACTGTAGTGATGCGACGGTCAGAAAGAGAACATTCGCGAAAGCCGCTATAGTGACGCAACGGTCATAAACAGAACATTCGCGAAAGCCACTATAGTGATGCGACAGTCAGAAAGAGAACATGCGCGAAAGCCACTATAGTGACTTGACGGTCAGAAACAGAACATTCGCGAAAGCCACTATAGTGACGCAACGGTCAGAAACAGAACATTCGCGAAAGCCGTTTTAGTGGCGCATCGTACCTAAGAGGTTGTTAAATAAAATCATGAAATCACTGTACACAGTTTATTTTGATAAATCTTCACAAAACACTCAAATAGTATTTGAAAGTTATGACAGTTATGTTGGAGGTTAACGCAACGGAGGCCGCGTGAAAGAGAGAAAAAGAGAAAACATAATACATGATATACGAAATAATATGGCAATACTAAATATTCTCGCCCCTTTTATTTAAATTAACACTGAATTACAAAATTCAATATTAAATAAATGACTTGAAACTTTTATATTTCTTTTAAAGCAACTTCCACAAAATAAGTAAAATAAGTATAGTTTAAAGATAAGCATAGTTAATAATAAGGTAAGTAAGCAGATATTAAGTATTATATATTGAGACATTTAACAAGTAGCCTACACAAAAGTTATAAATCGTAATAACTAGGTAGTAAAGGAAACTATTCTAAATATAAATCGTTTAAGGGCACAGATAAACGCTTCTGAAGACAAAGTTCTGTTACTAATTCAAGATGCATTAATAGTGGTAGAGCCACGTTGCAGACGAATACTTTGTTAAGAATGGAATATTATTTCTGTCTGTTGCATAAATGGGCCGGCTCGCCCGGGGAAGTACCACACTCCCGCAGAAAACCGGCGTGTGAGTGGTAGCTTACCTATCGCGCTTCGTACCCTGAACGACCGAGTTCCGGAGGATTTGCTTGCTTTCCATCAAGTGACACGCCTGCTCGTTTGTCATCCCATATCCCATACAAAAAACAGTCAAGAGCATTAGTTTAAAAAAAATATGAATTGAAATATATTAAAAAAGACAGCCGACTAATCATAACAAGATCACAGACTACAACTAGTGCTAAAAATTATTTAATAAAACATCATCATGGCTATTACACATAGAACAATGTTATTTTTTAATTGTATCTACGCATAGGCCTTTAATTAGTTTCTTCCCACAGATAACAAATAAAAAAACGTGCTTGAACAATCTCAAAACAAGTATATCCTAAATATAAAAAGGTCTTGGAATAACCAAGACTCATTGACAAAAAAAATTCATGATATTATTCGTGTTTTATATTTATGTATAACATAAAAATAAAAACTAATAAATAATATTATCAGGATTCTAGAAACTATGCGTTATACCAAGTAATTTGTTACAATGAGATTTGTTATATAGAATTTAGGTTTTAACAAAGTAAGCAGAATTAAATAAACACACATTATAGTGAAACCACTTAAATATTTATTCAATATATATTAAAAACTGGCACAAAATAATCAAAACAATCAAGAATGTGATCATAGCAGTTCAATGTTTTCTTTTCTTTGATGGCAATTAGTCATAACTATTATGTCAGGGGCAAGTAAGTACGATAAAACCAAATCTCTTGACATATAATCAGTACTCAGCTAATCAAGTTGTCTTCATAAAATGGTGGCCGTTGTACCAAAACCTTGTATGTACTTTTTCAGTCAACTTAAAAGTCACGATACACGCATTTATTTCATATCACTTAACGTATACGCCTTAATCGAATTATATTGTATAATACACCACCACAATTACACAATATAACTGATTTACCTGATAATAATATAAGTTTATGAAAATGAAATAGAAACACAACGTCACTAATGTAAGTAGGCGGGAAAAGTCCTGCCTAATCTTCATTTTATTTGTCTTAAAAGTTAATTTGTACGATATACAAGGGTGATTTATGTTTTGTGATGTTTGATAATTCGTAATGAAGTTTTTACAAACGGTATTCGTATTGTAATATGAACTCACTTATCCCGTTTCTAGGGGATTTTGTTAAATCGTTATATTGAAGTACTTAATACTAAGGTTTAAGTGTATATTCTGAATAAATATCAGATAATGACGGTAGAGATTGGGTCTTGCTTGAGGCCTATGAATGACTGGTTAGTTTATATGTTGAATTTTATATATATATATATATATATATATATATATATATATATATATATATATATATATATATATATATATATATATATATATATATATATATATATATATATATATATATATATATGTGTGTGTGTGTGTGTGTGTGTGTGTGTGTGTGTAAAAGTAACATTGATACATTACTACAATACTTGGTAGACATGGACCCTGCGACGATCTGACAGAGAGAATATAAACGCCCTGGAAATGTATTATTGAGAATTTTGTTTTTGTTTGTTCTGAACTCGATCCATGAGATGGATGGAGTTCAGAACAATCATATGTATTCTCCGAAAACTCAACTCAAGCAGCGCCTGTTCTACATTGTAAAAGGTCGCATACTTTTCTTCTTTGGGCACGTGTCTCAGCGTGATAACACCTCCATTGTGCGCCTTATAGTTCAAGAAAAGTAGAAAGGCGCCCCACCCAAGTGCGCGGCAGATATCGAATGCGGTGGACGGATCAAGTGAAGACCGATCTCAACAGACCCATTCATGAGCGCCCAAAGAAGGCAGCCGTGAAAAATTATCGACCACGAATACTCTGTCAAGAATTAAGAACCAAGAAGAAGTGGTAGAGCCACGCTGCAGACGAATACTTTGTCAAGTATGGCATAGTATTTGTCTGTAGCATGAATGGGCCGGCTCGCCCGGGCAAGTACCACACTCCCGCAGAAAATCGGCGTCTGAGTGGTAGCTTGTCTACCGCGCTTCGTACGGTGGGCGGTCTGAGTTCCGGAGGCCAAACAACCTCCCCTTCCCACTCCCACTCCGATTTCCACTCCCACTGCCCCTTCGATTCCCAATCCCCCTCCCACTTCCACTCCCATAATTTCACTTTCCTTTAAGGTCGGCAACGCTTCCGCACTGCCTATGGCATTGCGGATGTCTATGGGCGGCGTTTGTTGCTTTCCATCAGGTGACACGCCTGCTCGTTTGCCTTCCTATGTCATAAAAAAAGGAAGTACACTTGGTATAAAAGCGACGCTCACTGTAATAGGTGTTTGTGTTAATGCGACAAAATATATTTTTGAATATATACAATTGTTGATTAAAAATTAGACAAAAACTTTGAATACGAGACGAGAGGCTAAGGAATCATTATTAGTCAGTCAGCGTACGACATTAAGAAGGGTTGTACCTCGTGTGTTGTGTCTATAAAGTCATGTTTCGTACTACACGTAATGTGTCAATATTTTTTTATGGAGGCTCAGCAACAAATCGTTTCAATGGATTTAATTACATAAACTCACCATTGTTGAGGTATGCATTTAATGTTCTGTTTAATTAATCATAAAATAAGTAATCTGTATTTATCTAAGTAAGTGTGATCCACCTAATTCTCCTATGATGAAGATTTAAATAAATACGATATGTAACACGCATGCGGTTTCATTGGCTAAATTTGGCTAAAAATATTTACCTATACTCACATCACAAACAGTAATGTTAAAAATGTATATTCTTGTTTTTGATACCTTAGTTTACAGTTTTTTTTAAATCATTATTTTTGTTTTCCTGTGGTGTTTATATACCATATGTAGTATATAAATATATATGTATACATCCATACATATCGTCACGCCTGTTTCCCGTAGGCCACATATAGCCCACATATCTGCTACGATCTCGGCATATATATATATATATATATATATATATATATATATATATATATATATATATATAATATATATATATATATATATATATATATATATATATATATATATATATATATATATAATTATAACTCTACGACCTTAAAAAATAAATAAAAATGTAATTTACCACGCATATCTAACCACAGATTATATATAATAACATTTGATCAGTATGCTAGGATATATAGTTTGTGATATGTCTGACAGGTTAAGTATTTTTGTGAATTTTGCAACTTTTACTTAGCTAAGATCCGCGACAAGCAAACAAAAACAGAAAAATAATAATGTGTGTGTTTTATAATGGAAGAAGTGGATTTACTGGGAACTTAAACTAAATTTTAACGAAAAATGGCCGTCAGCAACCCTCCACCTAACCCAACCACTATCCACAACACCAAAGACACACTACCACTTTTCCACCTTGCAAGCGACACGTGTTTTGCCTCAACACGAGGCATAATTAGGTATAGTAGATTCTACGGAAGTCAACCGTCAAGTTAACCGTTAGTCACTTGTTCTAACTGTCCACATAGTAATGGATTTCCACAAGATATTCATAAATGTAAATGTATTCTAAATCAATGTAAATGTATTCTAAAAAAAAGAACATAATTATGTTTAGTAATTTATGCAATTTTTTTATAACTTAATATTAATTATTAACATTGTACATAGAATAATGGACCATAAGAGGCACCTAAAATACATGAATTTTAAGTGACTCTTATGGTCCGAAGGAAAATTAAAATATAAATATATAATTTTCGATTAATGATCTCTTATAATTCGTAAAAAAGGTAGTTTTCAATACAAAACACACATTTGATTTAGATATGAAAAAACCCGAAGCTATTCAGATAGAAGACTTGTGGCAGACGATATTAAAAAGTACCCGTCAGTTGCTGATTTCTACGCTGGTAAATCTGTTTTCATCACAGGCGGCACCGGATTTCTGGGGAAGGTAAGAAGGAAAAATAATTTTAGCCACCCATTAACATCTGCAGGACGAAGAACACTGTAAAGAAGAACTTGATGGGAAGGAAGAAGAAAATAAAGGTAGGGGAAAGATATTGGGCCTCTAGTCACCTTACAAAACACATCAAAACCAACAAAGCACTTAATGCCGATATTCTATGCGGCTGTGGTACTTTCAAATTCTTAATTTTTCGAAATAAGACATTACATTTTTTTATTTATTAAACGTCAGTCCGCTAATAAT
Source organism: Baronia brevicornis (assembly GCA_031353405.1). NCBI lineage: Eukaryota > Metazoa > Arthropoda > Insecta > Lepidoptera > Papilionidae > Baronia > Baronia brevicornis. Next base: position 117,261 of record JASFAT010004350.1, read on the forward strand.
GAAGCTTTTACCACCATTTCGGAGACAAAACGGCGAAAGAAACTCCGCAGATATCCTAATGTTTTTCCATCTTGTTACAACATAGCAATGTGTTTGGATCAAAGTTTATAGTCTCACACATTCCCGGTCAAGCGACCACTATAAATATTGTATAACCGTATATTGTATATCTTTCAGATAATCATTGAGAGGCTCCTCCACAATTGCGAGGACATAAAAAATATTTACGTTTTGATACGGGAAAAGAAAGGTGTAAGCATCGACAGAAGGATACAAGACATCACGAGCAATCCGGTGAGTGTAGTTTCTAGTTTATGGTTACTCTGTATAGTGGTACTTACTCCGCTGGTATAAGAATCTGAAATGTGGTTTAGCAGCCGACACGAATACACGCCGGTCAAGATCTACATCTTCAGATTTCTTGGTTCCACCTACTAACTGGTTGCTTGAAGCTCATACAAAACGACTTTCACTGCACCGAAGATACCTGGAGCCACCAACTAAAAGTTTAACAATCAGTTTTCCCATATTTCTCTTTTTCATTTGCATTTCTTTGCCTTGGGCACCTACAGAGGATAGAAAAAGATCACGCCTACAGAGTCTATGTGTCTGATCTATTATGTTGACATACGTTTTGAGCTCTTCGATTATAGCATTCTACAGGACTCTCCAGTTTCCATCTGATCCCCGCTCATAATATGATAATGATAATACTGTTTTAAATAGTAGTACCTAATGTCTAATAAGATTTACATCATGATGAAAACCGTGTGATAATGATCCATCGCTGGGTAATTGGAAAATTTACCCAAGCTTCTATTCATACACAGCGATAATTGGAATGCTTAGCATTTCTCCGATTTTCATTTAAATTCGATATTCAGTAGACCCCCTGTTCAGTACATTTCTTATAGATACAGCATCATTTTCAACGGCCTCTCATAATTTATTGCTAGACACTGGTCTCATCTCCTAAGAAACACTACCTATCGGCTTTACCTATAATATCTTCGGCTTCACACGTCCAATTTTTGTGCAAATCGTTGCTTCATCTAGCCGGCAAGAATCCCAAACTACGTTTCAACACTAATTAGTTCTCCGACAATTGTAAGTTCTCCGACAATTGTCAATTCTCCGACAATTGTCAGCTCTCCGTTAAACCAACCCTTAGCCTGTTGAGTTTACTAATTGGAAAAACTCCCTAAGTACAAATAGATAACGAGGACTCGAATGATTCTAGGCAAGTAACCCTCAAATTAACAGTCACTTATAAGTGCTTACTTTATAATGGCTTCTAAGTTTTGGTAAAAAGTTAATGATCTTATTGAAAAATTGCACTTAATTCGCTAAAGTTCCAGCAATGTAACTGTTAAAATTTAACGACAAGATAACGAAGATAACGCTTGCGTGGAAATAATTAGCTACTATTGAATGTAAATTTACTAACATTATACAAAAAACGTTGAATAATCATAAATGACTATATATGTACATATTAAGGAGATGTAGGCGTATTAGAATTTATATAATTATTTATTTTATGTATAATATTAACATTAATAATTTGACTTGAGGCGCCATACGTTGGCAGACGATATAGGAATAATTTTTGTCAACAACAGCCTGTCCACACATAGGCCTTACCCCCAGAAGCGGCATTTAGCCTGATCTTCACATTCACGCATCCAGTATCTGCCAGCGACCCTGCGCAGTTCGTCCCGCACTACGTTTTCCGAGACGCGGTCTCCACTCCAGCGGTTCTCAGATCTCTGACAAACGTAACCATCCCATTGCCACTTCAGTTTACTAATTCGGAAGACTGGGCCGGTTCTCTGGCGGAATTCTTCATTCCGAATCGTATCCCCCAAAGAAACTCTGAGCAAAACGACTCCGAGCTTGTAAAGCACTCGGACTGTCAGTGTCCACGTTTCGACGCCATAAGAGAGTATAAGTAGGACACACTGGTCGAAGACGTTTGTCTTCAGGCTCTGATGCGAACAGAAGACTAGTTAAAACTTCCTAAATAATACCAGTCTAGTTAAATCCATCTATCAGTTTCTTTCTCGAAGTTGTCTCCACCCAATCGCATAACCTGTCGGATATAGATATACTCCTGGACAACTTCGAGTGTTTTACCATAGACGATGGTGGGTTGTGGATCCAAAAGGTGATTGACCGCGACTTTGGTTTTACCGAAGTTTATGGCCTAACCGACACGTTGACAGGATTTATTTTGAGCTGTTCAGTATTTCTTGCACTTCTTGCAGCGATTCTGTGAAGATCACGACAACAGATATAGTTTATGCGGTGTCTTTTCCAGTCTAGCGTCTTGAAAACGCACGCACGAAAAGCATTAGTGATTATTTCTAATTCTGTTTCCAAAGAAGATATTTAAAATTTTTAGTTATTAAGTCAAGATTATTTGGTGGCACATCATGGCAACATATAATTATATTTTCATAACCTCATGTTATTATCAATTATATTGTTTAATTGTCTGTGGTGTATTGTACAGTATAGTTCAATTAAGACGTATATGTGTAATGAAATGAAATAAATGCACGTATCGTGACTTTTTAAGTTGACTACAAAAGTTCATAGAAGGTTTTGGTAAAACAGCATCCATTTTATTTAGATTTAACCCATCGTAACAAGCTGAATTTAAATTTCAATTACACTTTCAATAGTTGATATTATTTTACTTGACATTAGTATAGTAATTTTAGTTTTAATTTCAATTATTTATATGTATATATACAAAAGACTGCATATATTTTTTTGACATATTATCTTCATAATAATATAAACAAAATTGTGAGTCAATTTTTTATGGAAGAGGTAAGCAGGTTAATAAAGGTGGTTGATTGAATTTAGAGGGTACGATTGCAATCCTCACGCTTGGCTGGGGGATTGTGGATCATAGACTGATTTTTATTTCACACATGCCTCCTTTCATTTCAAAAATTTTCAATTTTCAGCTATTTTCAAAATTGAAACAGACTAGACCAGATGATATTAAGAAAATTGTTCCAATCTCAGGGGACGTTTCTTTACAAAACCTGGGATTAATGCCTTCAGACGAGGAAACGCTGCTGAAAAAGGTACAAATATGTCCAATATATTTCTATTTTATTTAGCTCGTGACAATTTCACTGTTTTCGACATATGCGCTACCTATATTGTAAGTATAATGCAGATTATAGCTGTCGATACCAAAAGACTAAAGAGGTGACGGTATTCAATTAAGTTTTAAAAATGTCAAAATCTATTCCAAAGCAAAAAAACTGTATGAAAATAATATTCATTAATTTTTATTAGAAAATGTCACTACAAAAACACAGAGAGAAAATGTCACACAATAACGCGATAAATCCAGCCCAATTAAAATAAATATTTTTAAGTCTAATACAAATAAATTTATTCTGTAAATCTTTAATTGTATAGTTTGAGTTCGTAAGCAAATTAATTTTATGTGGCCAACGTTATATATTGTCCGTAAAATAATATAATCGATAAAAACTTAATTTAAGAATTAAGATCCGGGTCGTAGAAGAGGCGTGCGAACTTACAAACCGCACCAACCTATACCTAGTATGTGTGAAAAAAGCTATATTTTGTAAAATATAGATGATAATTTTGATAGCTCACGCACATGAAGTTTCGTATTTTTTTCCGGTAAAATGTATTCCTATAATATCATACTTTATGGATGGTACCGCCACCTTAGTGAAGTGCTACTTATAACGAACAACTACAATCGAAAATCGATTTGAAATAAAATAAATCGATCAACATTTAGGTTAAATTATATTATTTATTGTAAATATATAAGTTATTTGAAATTATCTATCACATTTATTTCTATTTGAGCGAGATGTCCTTTGATAACGTTTGTGAACAAGAAATTATAATAAATCTAAGAGATAGTTCTGGTGAATCTAGTGATGATGAAAATGATGAATACGATTTAGGCTGTGCAACACAGCATTAATATTTATTAATAAATAACTGAATTCTTTCAACTCTGGCGTTATTAACGCTGAATAGTCTGACTAGCCGAATAATATATGAACGAGTCGAAATCGTCGTTGTGAGAGGCCTTTGTCATATTAATAAAGGGTAAATGCAACAAAAAAAAACTGGAAATACAAAATAATTGTGCAACTATTGATATCAAGTTATATAAGAATAGTAAGTAATCGATAATCGAATACTCATCCTTAGTGTGACCTGTCACAATTATCATCCTAAATTTTACAAAGTGGGAGCGCCGGCATACCGTGTTCTTTTCACAGAGTATAAATAATGACGAGGCGCCGAGATGATTCGATAATTACACTATCTTCAGGTACAAGGAGATGTAATATTAATGTTTAAAAATTTTACATTTTCGTTTATTAAAAACGTTTGTTTTTTTTATTTAACCCTATCTTTTATAAAAATGGAAAGTTATTCACCCGATATAAAACAATCAACGCATGCAATCCCATTGCCTATTTAATGGAGAAATAGAGATATTTTTTTTAAAAACTGTGGTTGAAGAATGCTGTCACTATAATATTTAAATGAAACATAAGACGCGTATTACAAGTAATGTATATATCCGAACTATTTTAAACGTATAACTTCGCGCCACTAGTCCTTTTTAGTTATGGTTAAAAGAATACTTTAGATATGCCGATAGTAATGAATAATTGTAATGTTGGAATAGGTTTACGAATAGAATAATTAATTATTAATATATTATCATTAAATTGATTTACTTCAGAAATACCTGTTTTGTAAAGTAACTCTAGCTTAACTTGGGACGAGCGCGACAGCCCTTGCGAAGTCAGTTACTGTTTAGCGCGCGGTAAGTGAGATCGCTCGCAAGCATCACTAATTTTGAGTGATAATAATGATGATAATTATTTTGCTGATACGATGATGTTTGAAATGGTCATCACAAGGAGGATAAGGGTAAATGACATCAGAAACAAAAGATTTCTTTGGCATTTTAAATATATATAAGTAAAAAACAATGGCGTTGTAAAAAGAACAGACGTTTTTTTTCGTCCCGAAGAACCTTGTTACGAAATGGTTTTAAAACATAAATTATTGACTGATTTTGACAAATGAAATATACAATAATTTCTTATGTCGAAAGAATTTACATTCACTTCTCTTTTTTAGATCAATTTTGAAAGAATTCTAATTTAAATTTGACCCTAAGGCATTATCGATTCGTTATTATATTATCGATTCGTTGACAGGTATCTGTGGTTTTTCATTCGGCTGCGACGGTGAAGTTCAAAGAACCATTGAGGGATATCGTCAAAATAAACGTGGAAGGAACAAGAATGCTAATGAATTTATGTCGGAAAATGAAAAATATTAATGTAAGCAATATAATTGTAAATAAACTTCCGCTTCACTCAGCGGAAAGACTGACTTTGGAGCTAAGTTTATGATTTAAATTCTTGGTCTCAGGCACATCCAAGTTTGGCTTTGTCTAATCTGTCTCGGTCTAGCAGGCGTGTCGCCTGATGGAAAGCAATCAACGCCGCCCATAGACATCCGCAGCGCCATAGGCAGTGCGGAAGCGTTGCCGACTTTTAAGGAAAGTGTCAGTATGGGAGTGGGAGGGTGTTGAGCCTCCGGAACTCAGCCCCTCACCGTACGAAGCGCAGTAGCTAAGCAACCACTCAGACGCCGGTTTTCTGTGGGAATATGGTACTTCCCCGAGCGAGCCAGCCCATTGATGCTACAGACAAATAATGTGTCATTCTTGACAAAGTATTCGTCTACAGCGTGACTCTGCCACTATCAACCATTACACCAGTGTCAAATAAAATAATAGCAAGTATCATAAAATGTAAATTGAGCTTGTAACGATAAGTCTTGATAAAATGACCGGTGACCGTTCTGCCAAAACTTGCGTGGAGTTTTGCAATCAAGTTAAAAAGACACGATACACGCATTTACTTCATTTCACATCACTTCTACGCCTTAAACTGTATTGAATAATACGCTACCACAAACAATACCAGACCATAATAAGCAGACTATAATACACGACTATAATAATAACAGACTATAAAATAACATGAGATTATAAAAATGAAAAAAGTGAAGTTATGTAATTCGGAGACCACGCCTTACAATTATTAAAAAATATTATACTTAAAAAATATTGGTAAACAAGGATGACTCATGATTTATTATATTAAATTTTTCAGGCTTTCGTTTACATTTCGACAGCATTCTCAAATTCGGATAGAGCGGAAATCGACGAAATTGTGTACCCCGCACCCAGAAGTTTGGAAGAAGTGTACAGATTTGTACAGATGTATGGGGATGATGAAAAAATGACCGAGAAATTTTTAAGTGAGTTTTCTACGAGACTATTTAAAAAGACAACATATGTATGTGCATACATCTTGAATCAAAAACATATTTTAGAACAAGATAACACTAGGGACCTTCAAGAAAACAATTCACACCTTAAATTGAGACCGTCCGCGCTTCCGTAACATTGCAGATGTGTATGGGCAATGTTTGATCTGCATCCGGCCACATGTTTAGAAATAAAAAAACCCCGTCATAAAACGGACATATAATTTTTTTTCAGATGGAAAACAAAATACGTATATTTTCACTAAAGCACTCACAGAGAACCTTGTCTTAGAGGAACATGGGGATATACCTTCAATTATTGTTAGACCATCTATTGGTGAGTATTATATGTGTGCACATTAATTATGTAATGCATTGTAATGCACATTAATATCATTATTTAATTATTTTATGCAGTAGACAAAACCTTATTTTATACCACTCTCCCACGAGAGCTCCTACAATTGCCGCCTGGCCCCAGCGATGGGGGAGAACCTGCGACGGGTCCACGGTAGGAAGAGGTTCAGCCATATCCGAGAACAGGACCACATCACCACAGGACTGAGTAAGTGCTGGAGTGGAGATCGCGCCTAATCAATTGTAGTTTCGAACGTCCACCACCTAAATGGTGCAGTGATCTGCGCAGTGATCAGGACAGGTAGCAGACATCGGATGCATGAAGCCGAAGATCGCTCCAGGTGTCGTTTGTTGTGGGAGACCTATGTCCAACAGTGAGCTAGCTACCGCAGGCTGTTGGTAGTTAAACTGTCAGTTCATGTACCGAATTACAAATATTAAAACCAGGATAATTTTTTCCAGTCACTTCAGTTAAGGACGAACCACTCAAGGGTTGGCTGGACAATTGGTACGGAAGTACAGGCTTATTTTACGGTGTGGCCAAAGGTTACTACAAAGTTGTATGTGCCAACCCTACCAACATCGTTGACTGTATTCCCGCAGATTACGTTGCAAATTTGACCATAGTTGCCGCTACTAAGTGCAGGTATCAAATCGTAAAGACACATTAGAAATATTAACAATAACCGCAACGGAAGACGAGGAGTGATACGGTAGTAGCTCGAGAGGCCGGGGTCATATATCCGTGTACCAATAACATAAATACCTATATATAAATATTTAAAATATAATAATAATATAAATATTTATTCACACTTCATCAATTTACATTTCATATGTTATATCTCAATTACTTATGCCGGAAAGGTCTACACATGTCTATCAAAAGTCTTTAGTCGAAATAATATTTTTGGTTTTATAAAACAATTTATTTCTTTTCTATTTTAAATTTTAAAATTACGAATTTATAAAGAAGTAATACTATATAAAAGGTTTTAATATATTCAAATAAAAAGTTTTATTACATTGTAATACATTTATCAATGTATACAGTACTTAGCCCATTATACTTTCGAATACCAAGCCCTGTGAAACGTAAAATGCGTACAGTACCACATTACCGCGCGCGAGATACTTCAGCTGGAATATTTATGGCTCTGAGAGCTGTTTGTTTATGTTTTAATGAGTTCGAGTTAATTCTTGAAACCCAGTTATACAGCCGATAGGAAGAAACAAAAATTATTTCAACGTATATCTAGTTGGACATGAATTTATATCTTGGGTATTTGAAGGCTTAATGTATTTAAGTATGGTTATGTCCAGATAAGTTATTTTAGTTCAAATCCTTATCTCATCACATCTTCCAATAAAATACCTCTTTCTCATTTTAGGACATCTAAGGAGATAAAAGTGTATAATTCCTGTAGTAGTTTCGTAAATCCATTGACATGGAATGACATAATAAAGTATTTTTTTAAGGAGTACGCTAAAATTGATTCAGGTGAGTATCATTAGTTAGTATCATTCGATTCTAATATAAATGAATAACTTCAATCATTCATGATAGTTGTGTTTTTTTTTCTTTTCTTTGATGATTTGGACTCGTCAAGTGAAATACGATAACAGATAGTAGATGGTAGATGGTGTGACGGGCTGATTTCCGCAACTCGACGTCAACATGCGCCTATTTTGCGTGTCCTCAGAATGGATAGCTCCTATTCTATCTACCCCAGCTCCTCAAAGAACTGCAGCAGCCTCTTCGGTCTACCTACAGCATCTTCAAGGGACCCAGGTGCACCCAGGTGTCTGGCCCGTTAGTTGGCTACTCCTCTGCACTGAAGCACGATGTGAGCAGGCGATTCCTCCTCCTCCAAGCAGGCCCTGCATAGTGGACTATCTGTAACACCTAACACAAATAGATGTTTGTTAAATGGACCATGTCCAGTTATTACGCTCGTTACCACACGTAGTTGCGCCTTCCCAAATTGAAAGAGTTTTCTTGCGAGGCCATGATTGATTGTAGGCATGGCCTCTTTGGACGACAACCGCTGCTGTTGTTCTAGTGGTCATTGAAGCTTTTGTTCGTGTGTTTTTTGATAAGGGTTAGGAGGCCATCGAAGGGCAATCGTAGTTTTGGTTCCGATCCAAAAGCTGCGGTTGATGATGCCTTTCTTGCAAGTTCATCTGCAGCATTATTGCCCCTTGACCCACTATGTCCCTTTATTCATTGTAATGTATTGTTGTTGTGTCTACCTGCTTCTGTTCATTGCAATTGAGAATAATAACGGAACGTATCTCATTGCTATTTAGGGCCATCCATATCGCCTGGCTATCCGTGTATATCCTGATAGATTGCCCTCTAACCTTCCGAGCACTGAGGTTGATGGCTAGGATGATGCCCATGCATTCAGCTTGAAAGATCGAGTTGTGCACCCCCAGCGGATGATAGATATTAATGTTTAAGTCCTCAGAGAAGACCCCAGAGCCTGTCCCTAATGACGTTTTGGAGCCATCTGTGAAGATGCTCAGATGTTTTTGCCTCAATGTTGCTTTGCGATCTTTGTAAGGCTGTATTCTGTAGGTTTTGTCGAATAGATAGGCCTTACCTATCTTATCATTGATCGCGCCAACTATGGGCATGTTTTTGGTTATTTCCCCTAGAATGCCGGCGTGTGGTGTCCTAGCATTCTTAGTCCATAGGCCAAGTGATCCGAGACGCACAGCTGCCGCCGCTGCTTCTTGCTTTACGAATAGATGCAGTGGAGTTATATTGAGCAGTGCCTCCAGAGCTGCACTGGGTGTGGTTTTCATATACCCAGTTATGGCCATACAGGCTAATCATTGAAATTTCTGTAGTTTGACCTGTATCGTTGCTACATTGGTCCGTGGCCACCACACCACTGCTCCGTAGAAGATTATTGGACGTATCACGGCTGCATACAGCCATTGGATGATTTTGGGGGATAGCCCCCACTTCTAACCTATCATCCGACGGCATTTCCAGAACATAATTCTCGCCTTATTTATGATGAGTTCCAGGTGCGTATTCCAATTCATCTTACTGTCAAGAGTTAGTCCCGGGTACTTGACGCTCTTTGATAATTGGAGTTCTGTGTTAAAAAGTTTGGGAAGACAGAAGTTACCGAAAGTCCTCCTGTGAGTAAACATTACTCATTCAGTTTTTGCTGGGTTTACCGAAAGATTGTATTCTTTGCACCAGCATTTCACGATGCGCAGTGCCGATGACATCACTGCACATATTGTGCTCATTCTATCACCTGTGATCAGAATAGTGAGATCATCAGCGTACCCTATGGTGTAGTGGTATCTCTGATTTAGCCGTGTCATGAGATCGTTGATGACTAGATTCCAAAGGAGTGGGAACAGAACTCCTCCCTGTGGGTAGCCCTTCATCACTGCCGCCATCTGCGAGCCCCCGGCAAATCGGACAATTCTATTGCATAGCATGTTGCAGATCCAATTGACCATGGTTTTTTCGACTCCATGTCTTTGGAGAGCAGTCCTGATGCTTTTGTAGTTAGTTCTGTCAAAGGCACCCTCTATGTCAATGAAGGTTCCTAGACAAATGTTTTTTTTCCTCAATGGCATTTTCTATTTTGACAACTACTGCAGGTAGGGCCGATTCAGTAGATTACAACATAAATACCATAACATGAAATCTCTTGAAATATAACTTGTCAGCTTATCACGTTACGTCTTGATAAAATGGCGGCTATTCTACAAAAACCTTCTGTGGACTTTTTCAGTCAACTTAAAAAGTCACTATACACGCATTTATTTCATATCACTCCACTCATCCTTAATCTAATTATATTACATAATACGCCACCACAATTAAACAATATAACTGATATTGATTGATTGACTGATATAATAAAATAAAAAAATGAAATAAAAACACAACGACGCTGATTTAAGTTATTCTCGATTTGAACACTTCTATTTTTGTACAATATTCAGAAGAGCAAGCGAGTCTGCGCCGTTAACGCCGATATTTTGTCAGGTTGTTTTGCAGTTTTCAAGGTCAAACCCGCACGTCCACTATAATGATGTATGCTTTCAGATCAAGGAGCTAGAACAAAGCTTTTAGTTTCTTCACCTTGGCTAGTTTCATCACCTTGGGTGGCTTCAGCATTGTCTCTAATACTAGAGAAAACACCAGCTTTGATGGCAGATTTAAAACTGCGACTTAGAGGAAAGGAACCGAGGTAAAATTTGTAATTTTAGTTTTTTTATGAACTTCATACCATTGGCCCAATTGTTAGAATTTATAACTTCAACGAAAAAAAATATTACTCACTTTTTACTTTTGATTTCATCTAATAACGATCTTGGACTCCGAATAGATCTTACGTCACCGTACCCTGTCGTGCGCCACCTTCTGCCAGTTGCTAACTTGAAGATTGCACAAGTCAGCATCCACCATCATCTCTCATCATTGCTCCAGCGCTAGCTGAGGTGCACAGGACGGCTTACAGCTGAGCGTAAATTACAATATTTGAAATTTATAAGGCACTTTAAATATGGACAGACAGATCAATTTCCTGTGCAGGCACAGAATATAATAAAAATAAATTTAAAACTCCTTCTTTTTGTTCCCTCCTGTTTCATGTATTTATATTATTAATAAGTTTTAATTTAATAATTGATGATCTATTATTAAATTAAAACTTATTAATATAAATACATGAAACAGGAGGGAACAAAAACACGGAGCAATATCACAATCACTTTATTTTCTTTCTGATAGGGCTCGGGGAGAGTTTCCCCTTATCAAGTGTTAATTCCAATTGTGTGACATTACATGGAGTAAATCAAATTATTTTTTTACGATTATTAATGGCGTCAGGCGTTACTTTACGGAAATCCATAACCATCATCCATAACTATATGGACAGTCAAAAGTTTTACTTAGCTAAGATCCGCGACAAGCAAAACAATAACAGAAAATTAATAATGTGTGTTTTTCTGTTGGGTTGAGTGGATTTATTTGGAACTTAAACCAAAAACTTACCGAAAATCGGCCATCAATTCTCCACCCACCAACCACTATACACAACACCAAACACACATTATCGCTTTTCCATCTTGTAAACGACACGTGTTTCGCCCCAACACGAGGCATCTTCACGTATAGTAGACTCTACGGAATACAACCGAAAAGTGACCCGCCATTACACCGTTTTACACCACCACCACGTTTTACACCACCACCACGTTTTACATCACCACCATCTGGAAGTGGTGTGGAGAATGAATCAGATGCATGCAGAAGTGGTGTGGAGAATGAATTATATCTGGTGGTATACCACTTATATTCGATATATATATATAGATACGAGAAAAATATTTTTAAACTCTACATTTAATATTTATAAAAATCGTTATAACCCCTCATCATTTTCTATTCAGTAAGTGCTAACTTACAAGTACCGTCACTTATAAGATGATTGTAACTTGTCGACAGGTATATGAAGATGCTTTCCCCTCTGTTAGCACTGCGTGATGGTATACTGATCTTCTCAATAAATTCATGGGTAATAAAGTCCACCAACTCCAGCAATCTATTTGCATCCTTGTCTCCAAGCGACCAACGAAAGTTTCCCTTCGATGCTGGCGATATATCGTGGAAACAATACATGAAAACATACAGCGCTGGTATAAAGAAATACTTAGTTGAAAAGGCGAAATAAAAAAAAGATAAAAAATTGAACTTTTATTTATTTTGGAAATAAAAGTAATAAAATACGTGTCAAGACTCACACTATATCTAAATAAATGAAGAAACGTTAAAATTAACATGATTAATAGAGTCCGAAATTGTTGCTAAGTCAAATCTTACTTTGAAAAGAAAGTGAAGAAATGATTCTTCACTTTCTTTTCACATCTAACTCAGAAACATTAAGAGTAATTTGATTAAAAAAATCCTGCGTAATACAATTTTGCTTTTTATTGCTTGTTATATTATTAAGTAAGAAGTTGTGTAATAAAACTGTTGGTTTATCTAATAAATAAATAAATAATTATTAATTTATTTATTAGATAATCCAAGCCCGGTGTTATTTTGCTAAGTCAAAACTTACTTTGCTATAACCTCTTCACTTTCTTTGCAAGTCTAAGCAAAGTAAGTTTTTAATGACAATCTTTAATTATTTTTATCATTTATTATTTACAGTAAAATGTATGCTTTACTTCAACATTTAATGACTGTACAATAAACGAAGTACAACTGGCGCTTAGTTTTGCATTACGCACATTTTAATAGGCCAACTTGCCAAAGAATACCTTTTTAGCATCGGTCGTGAGGACGTTTTCTTCGTCGGAATTTTGATTTGGAGAAAAAATCTTTTACATCACACATTTTTAGAACATTCTCGAATTTTGGAATGCTAGAACTTTCGATCATTTATCTACATAAAGGGGCGACGGTGCGTCGAAGGGAGAGTTTAAAGTTTAATATGGAAGAACATAGTAGAAGAGAAGAAGTGGAAGTAAAGTGAAGAGAAGTGAAACTAGTGGGCGATTTCATTTTTCCGATCTCCGAACCCCAGCTTGTAACATTATTTTACTTGACTGGCGTAATAATTACCAGTAAAAAAGAAAAAATATACGTTTTAGAGAAAACTTGGTATAATAGTTATTTAACTTAAAAAGCATATATGTCTCCACCTTAATAAGTCAGGTACTTCGAGATTATTGTACTAAATTAAATAATTATGCGGTTCTCGTGCGATGCGCTTCTTTTTAATATCGTCTTACATGATTCACTTCGGAGCGCATTGTAGCACATTCAAAAATGTCATTGACCTACCTTATTGCATATTGCATCGAAAAACACACCTGATCGAAACGACGACGCTCTCGTTCGATTGTTGAGACAATTTGAATATCATATTGACATACACATTGAATTCTCACAAATTGGTGGATTGGATATTGTGCATTTGAGTACCTAAATGGCTTACGAATTTTTGCTATCTAAGATTGATATTTCAACCCATTTTTGGGATAAAGCTTGCAAACGGATAGGTTATCCGTGGATTTCATTTGTAATCCTTCAATCGATCGCTCGATAGGAAGCAATCCACGATGGCTTTCTTTCATGGGATGCTAATCTTGGATGGATTATTAACCGTTAGTGACGACGATCACCATATAGTATAGACGCACCGCGGAGTAGCGGGCAAGTTAGCACCGAACATTCAAAAGCTCTAATATAGCGATTCCCTAACTATTTTGGCCAAGAGACCCATTTTTGACTTGACGACCGATTGGCTCAGTAGCGGGGCCCTCCGCCTACGGAGTCAATAGTCGCAGGTTCAATCCTCGCATCAGAATATATATATGGATTATAAATATGTATTTATTCCGAGTCTGGTAGCCCCGCCAATCCGCATTGGACAAGTGTAGTGTGTTAATGTACGTACCTCCAACAGTGGAACATATGTGGGCTGTGGGCAAAATGTGACAAGTACCAAATGTGGCTTACACTCATATAACCGCGGTTGAAGAAGCGCTTCTTTGCCTCATTCCGATATCTCTCCGCATAAGCAATGTCACACTGAAACAGTATGGCCTTGTAACCTGGCGCGTCATACGCGTTTGGCTTTGAAAGTCGTCCTTGACCTTGGTTAACCAACCTCCCATTGCGTGCTGTGGTATCAGTGTGTCGTTTTGTTTTGTCAAGTATGCACATCACTCTCAAATGTTCCGTGTTCTCACGGCGTAAGGTTAAAATTCCTATAGAGTCGAATTCAAAAGATCTTTTAACATTTTACATTTTTACATTTGTGTTAGTAATTATGTACACGGCGATAAAAGAAAATAATTATCTTCCCTGATAAGTAAACGAGGCAGAACATGTTGTTTTTACATACAAAAACTTTTACTCGCAACAAGTGTTTACAATTGACATATAATATTTTCTTCAAATTTAATTTATCTATTTGTAGTATTTTTTTAGTGGTAGAGCCACGTTGCAGACAAATACTTTGTCAAGAATGGCATATTATTTGTCTGTACCATGAAGGGGTTGCCTTGCCCGGGGAAGTACCACACTCACGCAGAAAACCGGCGTCTGAGTGGTAATTTAGCTCCCGCGCTTCGTAACGGTGAGCGGCCTGAGTTCCGGTGGTTCAACATCCTCCCCCTTCCAATTCCACTCCCATAATATCACTTTCCTTTAAGGTCGGCAACGCCTATGGTGCTGTATATGTACAGATAGGTGCTTAATATGTCGGAGATCCGACAATCGTAGGAGCAAACGACTGCTGGAGTGGAGACCGCGTCTTGGTAAAAGTAGTGTGGGCCGCCTCCCGGCTAGATGGTGCGACGATCTGCGCAGGGCGGCTGGCAAAAACTGAATGCGTGTAGCCGAATATCAGCCTAGGTGGCGCTTCATGGGGGAGGCCTATGTCCAGCAGTGACTTGCCACATTGATTGATTGATGCCAAAGGAATCAATAAGTTTTATAGAATTTACTTTATAAGATTTAGGTCTTACAAGACCTAAATTCGACGAGCTTAGTCGCAAGCGTGCTGACCGGCCCTGGATCGGGCTCCCCCGGGTACTATGGTGCCTTACCTCAGCATGCAGGGCTCTGCTGGGGCTGACCTCCATCCTCCCTTGCGGCTCGTAAGATTCACTAAGACCAATTTAATATACCTAATTTGTTGAAAATGACGGCGACGTGATTAGCCACCGGTCACGTCCTGATTCTCACGAGGGCGAAAAGCGACGAACGGAGAGCCGTTTCGTTACGATAAATGTGAGAGGAAGGATGGATGAGCGTGAAGCGGGAGGAGTGGCGGAGAGGAAGGGAAAGGATAGAGAAGAAAAGAAAGGGCAGGAACGGAAATACGGATTGGGGGGGGGGTTACCATACTCGGAATAAATATTCATAAATCCTTACATATATTTATTCCGATACGGAGATCGAACCCGCGACCATTGACTCCGTAGGCGGAGGACCCCGCTACTGAGCCAATCGGTAGTCAAGTCAAAAAGGGGTCTCTTGGCCAAAATAGTTAGGGAATCGCTGTATTAGAGCTTTTGAATGTTCGGTGCTAACTTGCCCGCCGCTCCGCGGTGCGTCTATAATATATGGTGATAAAAGACGCTGACAAAGGTTGGCCTTACCTTAACCTTATCCAATATGCAGCCAAATGGCACATGACGGATTTGGATGAAACTTTACAGTAATATAGGTTATACATCGGAATAACATATAGCCTACAATTTGTAATGATTATATGTAATTTTTTTGGTCGTAATATAACGATACATGTCAATTAAGTCGGAAAAAATCTGGCCTCTGAGAGCTATCTTGGCGTACGCTGCCTAAACCATTGGAGTTACACAAAGATGATGTACCGTAGAATTGTTTGTCTTGAATAGTTTTAAATAAAAGTCCGCGACAGCATATATCTTTACCTTTTATGTGGAAGCCACTATGACCAAAATTGTGAAACATAAATGAAGTGAAAAATATATTTATTTAAAATGATCTGTCACGAAACTTAATGTGGCAAACCAAATTGCACGCGAGCGAAGCCGCGGGCAAAAGCTTGTTTATTTAAATATGCCAAATTGAGTTATTAAGTTTTAATTTTGGGTTGAGAGGAACCCACCGCCTCCAGGTTTTATTAGTACTTCGAAGACTCTGCCAACCGGAAGCGACTTGCCGTGGCCGATCTGGAAGTCCCTCGACTGCCTTCTTTCTTTTCCTACAGGGATCAATCTGAGTGCGCCCCAGACTGATCGCTGTAGGAAAAGAATGGCAGAAAGGGGTTTCTCGACCACAAACTCCTTGTGCGACTGTGGGGTGGTAACACAAACATTGGCACACCTGACATCCTGCTCTCTGTACCCTGTCACCTGCTCAGCAGATGACCTTATGATGGCAACGGATGATGCGGTGTCATTGGCCAAGTTCTGGGCTGGCAGCGTCTGATGCCTCGACTCGAAGTAGGAAAAGTCGATAATGTTTTAAGTGTTTCCTAGGTTCTGCCTAGATGATGTAATGTTGATAGAAGGTACTGAGAGATGAGATATCCCTCCGCAGTTCTAAAGAGTCAGTTAATTCCTCCTACGGCATCAAGTGTCGGAAATCAAATTATGGCTCTTAGAATATAATATTTTATTTGATAAAATATTAAAGATAACCATCATCACTAATGTTAGTGAAAAAACATAAATCGAAACTTTTTGTCAAAACACGTCTCGAACTTGTTTTGAGATTATTCAACCCTGTTTTAAGCTTATATCAGTGGGAAAAATCTGATTAATGGCCTTTACATGGGTACAATTCAAATAATAACATTGTTCTGTGTGAAGTAGCTAATAAAATACTTTTTCTTCATCCACTCAAGTGCAAGGCGAAGGGAGGAGAGGGGAGGATTGGGCCTCTAGAACTCAACAGCTCACCGGACGAAGCGCGGTTGCTAAGCTACCACTCAGACGTCGGTTTTCTGCGGGAGTGTGGTATTTCCCCGGGCGAGCCGGCCTATTCATGCTACAGGCAAATAATATGCCATTCTTGACAAAGTATTCGTCTGCAGCGTGGTTCTACGACTACAATTTCCATTCTGTTCTACTGTTTATAATATTCCTTTTAAATCGTAAAGAAATGCATACACAGAAACCTCATTGTGCTAGTCTATAATACAAAATGTATCATTTATTCCTGTTGTTTATTAATTTAAGACATCGGTTTTCTGCGGGAGTGTGGTATTTCCCCGGGCGAGCCGGCCTATTCATGCTACAGGCAAATAATATGCCATTCTTGACAAAGTATTCGTCTGCAGCGTGGCTCTACGACTACAATTTCCATTCTGTTCTACTGTTTATTATATTCCTTTTAAATCGTAAAGAAATGCATACACAGAAACCTCATTGTGCTAGTCTATAATACAAAATGTATCATTTATTCCTGTTGTTTATTAATTTAAGACATCGGTTTTCTGCGGGAGTGTGGTATTTCCGCGGGCGAGCCGGCCTATTCATGCTACAGGCAAATAATATGCCATTCTTGACAAATTATTCGTCTGCAGCGTGGCTCTACCACTACAATTTCCGTTCTGTTCTACTGTTTATAATATTCCTCTTAAATCGTAAAAAAATGCATGCACAGCAACCTCATTGTGCTAGTCAATAATAGAAAATGTGTCATTATTTCTTGTTGTTTATTAATTTAAACCATAATTATTATTATATAAAGGAGGACGTTTACTTGTAGCACGGACGGGTGTATGTTGGCTGTTAGGAACGCATGGATAAACAATATTTTTTTATTATTAAATAATAGTAGTAGATATTTGTGAACAATTGTTAATAAGCAAGAAATGCAAAGCTTTTTTATTTTTATATATTTGACAATGATAGCGAGATTTTCACATGGAATGATATCATTTTCCACGCATTATAAAAGACGCTGTACTGGGCCACAGTCGCAAAAAGCATCAGCACATCAAGCAAAGTGATCGACCGTATCACGTGTAACAGTTTGTGAAAACGACCATGTTTAAGCTGAAATGCATTTTAATCCGAAACAAAATTATATTCGAAAAGAATTCACGTTTATCAATATCCACCACACCACAGTAAGTGTTATATGTAATTTTTTTTTTAATTAATTTTATCAAATATTTTTACACTACCACTTTTTACGCGGACCATATTTTTCTTGCATACACACCAGTACTACTTTAGTTGGACAGGTTAAAAAATTGTTTTTGTGTGTATACGTAGGACATGGTTCCTAGGACAACGTTGGCCTTAGATCGAAAACGGGACGTAATAAAAGAAAATAAATAATCAGTTATTTTATAATTATTTCGTATCCGTTTGAATTTCAAATTATGTTTACAAAGATATCCATTAAAAGTTTTTTTTGAATATTGTCATTTATTTATTCTCTTTGTACGTATTTTAATACAAAGGGCGAACTTAACGCCGAAGTGCATTTTCTTTGGTTAAGCTTTGGGTGAAAAAATAAATATAGTCAAGACTAGGAGGTATTCAGTGGATATATTATAAATAGGACAATTTAATGTAAATTAGATAATTAAATGCATACACATTCGACAAATAGATAAACATCAACGAAAAAAGGACATTACACATGGTTGCGTATTTGGATCAGAAAAAAATACTGCGTCGAATGTTCTGAGTCTCACAGCTCGACCAATAGAAAATGATTATATACTATGATCAATAGAAATTGACGTTGCGCATGTGGATAGAAGGGTCGGTAGGGGAAGACTAAGGAGATCATACCTTGACCGAATTGCCGAACTTCTTAAGAAAGGGCAGCTCAAAAGTACCCTTAACCGGACAGCTTGTACGAAGAGAGTGGAATGAGTGTGGACGAAGCTAAGAAAGTATGCTAAGATCGTAGCAAATGGAGAACTGTGGTCTCTGCGTACCTCTACGGGAAACGAGCATGATGATATGTATATATGTATGTCAATAGTATAATAGTAGGTGGAATCGAAGCCAATATGTCAGATCGTAAGAGCAAACTCTAACCAATTAATCAATGGCCTCGGACGTTACTTTGCGGAAATCGATAATTACTTTGCTAAGTTCAATAATTACTTTGCTAAGATCCGGAAGAAACAATTCGAAAAATATTATAATATTTTGTGTGTATGAACCGGTATATTTTAAGTTTGTATTTAACAAGTAATATGAAAAATTCCACTTCAATTCCTTTTATTAATTAAATTCAACTAATTATTATTAAACTAATAATTATAATGACCAATTGGCTCAGTGGCGGAATATTTTAATATCGCACGCACACGTGTATCTCCGTCACGGCCTCAGGGCAAATCGAATCTGAGTCTTGCGCAAATTCCCACAAACTTTATTTGCCCACGTGTCCTTTATCCAATAAAGCTGCAAAAATCAATAGCATTGACATCTTCGAATCAAATATAGATGTAGGTTTTGTGAGATTAGAAAATTGTCCACTTTCGTTCGTTCTGAGACTTTCTATAGGCAGAAGTTACCGCATATGTTTTCCATGTGATTAAAATTTAATTATTTATTACACACCTTTATATTTTAAAATTAAAATGTACTTTGTTTTTCCACAATATTAAAATTTAACTTTTCATTACACATCTTTACGTTTTTAAAAATTAGTAATCGTTTATTTTAAAATACTGTATTAGATCAGTTTTCGTGATCCATATTAATATATAAATAAAGGTCAAATTAAAAAAAAAGCTGTACCTGTACAGTACAGTACAACTGTAACTTGAAATTTATAATGTCACCAAAAAGAATACATTATAATGGCGCTTCTGAATGAAAAGTTATTTTTTAAGCTGAAGAGCACGGCAATGGACATCAATGAAGTGACAAAATCATAAAGTGGATGTGATGGTTCTTCTGACGATGAAAGTATTTGAATAAATAAAATATAACTTTAAATTCTTTAAGTATTTTAATGGGATAGGAACGCAAACGAGCAGGCGTGTAACCTGATGGAAAACAATCAACGCCGCCCATAGACATAGACTGCCTATGGCACTGCGGAAGCATTGCGGAACTTTAAAGAAAGTGTCATTATGGTAGGGGGAAGGATAGAGAAAGGGGGAGGGTGTTGGGCCTCCCGAACTCGGCCGCTTGCCGTACGAAGCGCAGTATGTAAGCTACCATTGAGACGCCAATTTTCTGCGGAAGTGTAGTAGTTCCCCGGGCGAGCCGGTCCATTCATGCTACAGACAAATATTTATGCCATTCTTGACAAAGCATTCGTGTGCAGCGTGGCTCTACCACTATTAAAATTTAAAAAAATTAGCGTGTATATATGTACATACATATTTTTGTTTAGATGTTTTTTTATTTCTATCTTGAAATATTTAAAGAGGTTCTTGCAAATCAGTGGCGTCTTGTAATCGATGTAATACGGTGATTAATAATGAGTTCCAAGTTTCTTGCCCGTTCTTCTTCGAAAACTTTTTTTACAGAATTCATACTTTCTATTTCTTATTAATATTATAGGTCCGCAATGAATCTTCAAACGAATAACAACAGCATATGTGGGTATCAGCCCGTCGCAGATTTTTATGCGGGAAGATCAATGTTCATCACTGGAGGTACTGGATTTCTTGGAAAGGTGATCGAAATGAAAATTGGATAAATTTCTTCAATTTCTTTTTTTTTTAACTTTTTATTTTCATAATGTGTGGTGTAACAAGATGAAAAAAGACGTATAAAAGCTCCATCACATTGTCACATATGCCATACAAATTTTATTTTTTACTACAAACAATAAAATCTTAATACATAAATAAACTATTATATTGTCATTATAATTAAAATTGATTTATCTATTACATACATTCGATCGATCTTTTAAAGCAAAAAAGTCAATAATATTATAAATATTGCCATCTATTAGCCATTCATATAGTTTTATTTTAAATAATCTTGTGTTCATTTGTTTTAATTCATGAGGTATATTATTGTAGATGCGTATACACATGAACAGGCAGCTTTTGATATATTTACTCAGTGTGGGGTGATCATCCGGCACTAATCTTTGGGGATCACACCGGTGAAGACCAGCGTTATCATTAGCTGTTTTAAATAGTTCTTTATGCCTCCACACAAACACAATATGAAAAAAATAATTATAACTAGACTTAACATTTATAACACTAGGCCCAGCGATTCCCAACCTGTGGCACGCCTACCCCTGGGTGGACGCGGTATCCCATTGGGGGGATACCGCGTCCACTCAGGTGTATGTAAAAATTATATTGGAAATGGAGAAAATACTAATAAGTTAACACGTTTAACTTATATAAACATTATTATAATGTATTATGTTTACAAAATGTAGTTTAACATGTACATGTTAATCTACATTCATAATGGGACTGCTAAAGTAACTCTTTACAGATCACAAGACTTTATACAGTACTAGGTATATTTCAAAGTTGAGATTGCCAATTGACAGATCTTAAGAAAAAGGAGACGCATTTTTATGAATAGATATAGGTTATCAGAGGAGGGGTATTCATAAGTTTTATTGAGGGCAATGGGAACGAAAAATGGTTAGGAAGCCTTGCACTAGACTACCGACAATAGATAGAGAAGATATTTATTTCATCTGTCACGCCTGTTTCCCGTGGGGGTAGGCAGAGACCACAGATCTCCATCCGCTACGATCCCGGCACACCTTCCTTGCTTCCTCCACACTCATTCATCCTAGTGGCTTGTCGCCCTAGTGGGAACCACGCTTGTCCAATGTAGATTGGCGGGGTTACTAGACTAGGAATAAATAAATATCTGTAAGCCATATATATATTTATTTCTTGCGGGGATTCAACCCGCGACCATTGACTCCGTGTGCGTTGTACCCCGCCACTGAGCCAATTGAAATAGATATTAAATTTTCATAACTACGTTAAGTTCTCGTGGCGACCTTGTTAGCAGCTCACGTGTTCGATTCCTGCATCCGAACAAGTCCGGACATCCGGACTTGGAATGAATACCGACGTTTGCCTTGGACAAGCACAGTGTGTTGATTCCTCCAGAAATAATAAAGGCAAGGGTAAATCCCATTGGTGGGCCACAATATCTTCCATTGAAAAATAGTTGGCTATTTTAGTGGGCCACATATCTTCCAGTCAAAAATAGGTCTCAGTCTAGATGATGTGCATATTTTTTTTTATTTATTTGTCAAAAGAAAAAAAAACAGTAGAAAAATACTTCAATAACCTAAAACATTATAAACCCGATGAAGAGCCCAAATGAAATATTGACTGAAATATTATTAGATAAACCGGAATGAATTGGCGTTTTTGTCATTTATCTTACCGGCTTATTATGTAGTTTAGAAACGCGTCAAAGAGGGCCACGTAACATTTTTAAGTTATGTTTAAGTAAGGAATTATGTTACGTTTTCGTAAACATAAGTTTTCTAATAGGTAATGTAAAAGATTTTTTTCTCCAAATAAAAATTCCGACGAAGAAAAAATACTGACGACCAATATTCAAATCGTGTCTCTGGCAAGTTGGCCCATTAACATTTGCGTAATGCAAAACTTAGCGCCACTTATACTTCGTTTATTGTACAATAATTAAGTACTGAAGTAATGCATACATTTAAAACTTACTTTGCTTAGATCTGCAAAGAAAGTGAAGAGGTTATATAATCTTAGCGACTCTTAAGCTAGCTTATTAATGGAGTCAGACGTCACTTTGCGGAAATCCATCACTATATGGACAGTCAAAAGTTTTACTTAGCTAAGATCCGCGACAAGCAAAACAATAACAGAAAATTAATAATGTGTGTTTTTCCGTTGGGTTTAGTGGATTTATTTGGAACTTAAACCAAAAACTTACCGAAAATCGGCCATCAACTCTCCACCCACCAACCACTATACACAACGCCAAACACACACTATCACTTTTCCATCTTGTACACGACACGTGTTTCGCCCCAACACGAGGCATCTTCAGGTATAGTAGACTCTACGGAAGACAACCGAAAAGTTCCACTAAACCCAACGGAAAAACACATTATTAATTTTCTGTTATTGTTTTGCTTGTCGCGGATCTTAGCTAAGTAAAACTTTTGACTGTCCATATCTTAAGCTAGCGTTTATCAATATGATGTTAGTTACCTACTCATCTAATTGTTTCAGGCACTCATAGAGAAACTGCTTTACAGCTGCCCACAGCTCGATAAGATTTATGTGCTCATGCGTGAAACGAAAGAGTTGGATGCTACCCAAAGACTTCAGAAGATGCTTGACAATCCAGTAAGTTATATTAGGGGATATAAGAAGGCATATATGCAACTTGACGCCTCATTTATGAATCTCAACTGCAAGTGGTATAATTCTGGACAAGGCTTCGGATAAAATCTGTATAGAATATCCGGTGGCAGAATTTTAAACATAAATAATTAAAAACTACAAAGAATATAAATAAGATTCAATAACTTTTACAAAGAAGGGAAGCGTGGGTTTAATTTTTGAAAAATTATTTTGTCTAAATGTTCCTGTGTCCACATTATTCTGTACCACTCTCTGAAGTAGTGACGCTGGGATACCGTAAACTTCGCGGACGATATTTATTTTTAGTGCTGGGATTGCTGTCGGGTTTGTTTCGTAGACTTTACTTTTGAGGAACTGTAGCGTGTCTGCCATTCTGCTTACGGCGACACCCGGGATCTTCACTTAAAATTCTTCAAAACGTTATTAATTTATTCTTCTCGTTTACAAATCATATTTACATTTATATTATATTTATTTTTTTTTTATATATTCACGCCTATCCCCCGCAGGGGTTGGCAGAGACGACAGAGCTCCATCCGCTGCCATTCATCGCAGCGAAACGGCTCGTCGTTGGTCGCTTTTCGCCCTCGTGAGAATCAGGACGTGACGGGTGGCGAACCACGTCGCCGTCATGTTTCGACAAATTAGGTATATTAAATTCGTCTTAGTGAATCCCACGAGCCGCAAGGGAGGATGGAGGTCAGCCCCAGCAGAGCCCTGCGTGCATGTAAGGCACCATAGTCCCCGGGGGAGCCCGACCCCGGGACGATCGGCACGCTTTCGACTAGGCTCGCCCCTAGCCACGCATCCATTGGCACAGCAGACCGTGGATTGGCGGAGAGGAAGGGAAAGGATAGAGAAGAAAGGAAGGGGCAGGAAAGGAAATGCGGATTGGGGGGGTTACCAGACGCGGAAAAAACATTTATAAATCCATATAAATATTTATTCCGATGCGGGAATTGAACCCGCGACCATTGACTCCGCGGGCGGAGTGCCCCGCCACTGAGCCAATCGGTCGGTTATATTTATATTTTTATTCATATTTATACTATATTATAATATATATATATATATATATATATATATATATATATATATATATATATATATATATATATATATATATATATATATATATATATATATATATATAATACAAATATTTATGGGATAGGAAAGCAAACGAGCAGGCTGTTACCTGATGGAAAGCCAGCCGCCCATAGTCAGTGCAGAAGTGTTGCCGGCTTTTAAATAAAAAGTCATTATGGGAGGAGAAAGAGCAGAGGGGTTGGGCCTCCCAACTCAACCGCTCACCAGACGAAGCGCGGTAGCTAAGTTCACGCCACTCAGACGCCGTTTTTCTGCGAGAGTGTGGTACTTCCCCGGGTGAGCCAGTCCCTTCACGCTACAGCCAAATAATATGCCATTCTTGACAAAGTATTCGTCTGCAGCGTGGCTCTAGCACTTTGAAACGACACACATACGATCACGCCTGTTTCCCGTAGGGGTAGGCAGAGACCACAGATCTCCATCTGCTACGATCTCGACATGCTTTCTTTGCATCATCCACACTCATCACACTTTTCATACAATTTCGTCGTTCAAGGCTACTTTTGAGGTGGCCTTTCTCGAGGACTTCAGCATATTTTTTTTATATTTATAAAAACTGTAAAATTATTAATGGAGGCAGGCGTTACTTTGCGGAAATCCATCACTATGTGGACAGTCAAAAGTTTTACTTAGCTTAAATCCGCCACAAGCAAAGCAATAACAGAAAATGATTAATGTGTGTTTTTCTGCTGGATGAAGTGGATTTATTTGGACCATAACCCTTAGTAGACTCTACGGAAGACAACTACTTGTCTTCCGTAGAGTCTACTATACCTGGAGATGCCTCGTGTTGGGGCGAAACACGTGTCGTTTACAAGATGGAAAAGTGGTAATGTGTGTTTGGTGTTGTGTATAATGGTTGGTGGATGGAGCATTGATGGACGATTTTTGGTAAGTTTTTGGTTTAAGTTCCAAATAAATCCACTTTATCCAGCAGAAAAACACACATCATTAATTTTCTGTTATTGTTTTGCTTGTCACGGATCTTAGCTAAGTAAAACTTTTGACTGTCCACTATAAAATTAGTTTAATAAGTAATTGATTGCAGGTATTTTCAAGATTGAAAAACGAAAGGATTCAAGATTTAAATAAAATTGTACCTATAGGTGGCAACATTGTGACGCCTGAGCTTGGCATTTCTCACACGGACAAGGCCATGTTGACCGAAAAGGTATCACAACCTAACTAAACATGTTATTAGCTTTTTTAAAATGATATTATATTATATTAATTCGGTGAGGCGTGAGGTCGAAAACTTGACGTACCAATTTCTCACATTAATATACATTTCTCTCTTTTTTTATATGCATATATATTCACGCCTATACCCGCAGAGATTGGCAGAGACCACAGAGCTCCATCCGCTACCATTAATTGCAGCGAAACGGCTCTCCATTGGTCGCTTCTCGCCCTCGTGAGACGGGACGTGACGGGTGGCGAACTACGTCGCCGTCATTTTTCAACAAATTAGGTATATTAATGTGTGTTAGTGAATCCCACGAGCCGCAAGGGAGGATGGAGGTCAGCCCCAGCAGAGCCCTGCATGCTGAGGTAAGGCACCATAGTACCCGGGGGAGCTTGATCCCGGGACGGTCGGCACGCTTGCGACTAAGCTCGCCCTTAACCACGCAACCACCAACACCACCACCACGCAACACAGGACGCCTGAAAGGTCACTGGGAACAACGACACCAGTGACTTTTAACGCATAAACAATAAGATAGAGTTACTACTATACTTATAAGAAAACCAATAAAATTTACAGAAACTTTACAAAACCATCATCTATAGATCTGAAACTCATCATCTATAGAGTTGATCTTGTACAAGAAAGATAATTACAAACTTGGTATGTTTTTATATTAATTTTAGTAATTTATCACAAAAACCAATCAAATACAGGTTTCGGTCGTGGTCCACTCAGCCGCGATTACATCATTCAATAAACCCCTCAAGGAAGCGTTTGAAACAAATTACGAAGGGACGAGAAGAGTTCTCAATCTGAGCAAATGTATGAAAAATATAAAGGTAACTAACTTATTAACAGATTCAAGCGTTACTTTACGGAAAACCATTATTATTATAATATTAATAATTCTTTATTCAAGTGACCAGTGACTCATTATGGTTAGTATACAATATTTCTTATAGACTAGGTTAGTTACATGTTGTATGTTACAAATACGCACGAATCACCGCTGTACCGTCCCGTTTGCGACGGAACAACAATGATTCATGTATATGCAATCCAGTCTATTGGATATCATGTCAGAATTCTGTTGGCACTACCCCGTACCCTTCGCAACAGAGGCCTCTGTGCATCTTTTTCTCATGAGGGCGTAAAAACAGTCAACACGTCATTATGTGGACAGACAGAATTTTACTTGGCTACGATCGAAGATAGACAAACAAAAGCAGAAAAATCATAATGTATGTTTTGTCTTTAGTGGAAGAACAGGATTAATAAAGAACTTAATTTAAATCTTACCGAAAAACGGCCGTCAGCGTCTTTCCACATCGCAACCACTGTCATTAATACATACATATAGTCATGCCTGTCTCCCTGTAGGGTTAGGCAGGCAATGACGACGACGTGGTTCGCCACCCGTCACGTCCTGATTCCCACGATGGAGAGAAGTGACTAACGGAGAGCCGTTTCGCTCGCAACGATGAATGTAAGGAATAATGGATGGAAAGATGGATCAGTGTGAAGAAAGCAAGGTAGGTATGCTGTGATTGTAGCGAATGGAGATCTGTGGTCTCTTGCTACCCCTACGGGAAACGGGCGTGACGATATGTATGTAGGGATTGACTTTAATTTTTTTATATTACTTGTTTTTCTGCTTTTGTTTGCT
Source organism: Baronia brevicornis (assembly GCA_031353405.1). Classification (NCBI taxonomy): domain Eukaryota; kingdom Metazoa; phylum Arthropoda; class Insecta; order Lepidoptera; family Papilionidae; genus Baronia; species Baronia brevicornis. The sequence goes on from JASFAT010004350.1 coordinate 144,781, forward strand.
TATCAAGTCAAGTACAAACTTCTGACTGTCCATATAATAAAAGTAACTAACTATACTCCTTTGCAAAAAAAAGAAGTTACCTTAGAGTCATTGGGTTTTCTATGGACAATATTTGTTGAGGACGCAATCCGTGTCGACAGAATGACTCGTGATGAGCGATGAGGTGCGCTACCCATCGCAGGTGTGCCCCGTCGCACTATAGAAGTCGCACCTGCAGTCCCCGCGGCCGCGTGGAACGCGCGGCACAGTGTAGAATGGTGTGCTACCCAAGCCGGGCATAAAACACAGCTGCCCGGCGTTGCGTAATTAGAGATTTTGGCGGAGCGACCTGACTTGGAACGGAAAATATTAAATTTTATTTAAAAAAATTCACTAAAATAAAAATAATTTTTTTTGCAAACGTTGAGTACACAGTTTCTTCTCGTTTGAAAAATAGCTTGTACCTGGTTAAAACTTGAAATACTTCCAGACCTTTAAGGGCTAATAAATTATTTTTTCAAAACCGATTCGGCTAATTAAAAGATTTATTTACAGGCGTTTATCCATGTATCGACAGCTTACACAAATACGGATAAATGTATTATTGACGAGGTAGTGTACCCACCGCCCGCCGATATAAATGAAGTCTACAGATTTTTAGAATCAAACAGCACAGATAAAAATAAATTAAGAAAAATCATGAGTAAGTTTTGACGTGAACTTCAGCTTTAAATTTGCTATCATAGTGGGTGACAATTCAAAAATTGCATATATACATACATATCATCACGCCTGTAGAGGTAGGCAGAGACCACAGATCTCCATCTGCTACGATCTCGGCACACTTTCTTTGCTTCATCCACACTTATCACTCTCTTCATACAAGCTCACCGGTTAAGGGTACTTTTGATCTGGCCTTTTTTAAGAACTTCAGCAATTTGGTCAAGGTATGTTCTCAGTTCCTACTCAGTCTCGATACCTAAGTCTTCCCCTACCGACCCTTTTATCACATCAAAAAATTCATAATAACAAAATCGGGGGATACATTTTGGTGTTGCTGCTATAGGGTGTCCAGTGACAGAATTAGATTCTTTTTTTTTATTTATATATTCACGCCTACGGGGGGCCGCAGGGGTTGGCAGAGACAACAGAGCTCTATCCGCTACCATTCATCGCAGCGAAACAGCTCTCCATTGATCGCTTCTCGCCCTCGTGAGAATGAGGACGTGACGGGTGGCGAACCACGTCGCTGTCATTTCAACAAATTAGGTATATCAAATTCGTCTTAGTGAATCCCACAATCCGCAAGGGAGGATGGAGGTCAGCCCAGTAGAGCCCTGCATGCTGAGGTAAGGCACCATAGTACCCAGGGGATCCCAGGACGGTCGGCACGCTTGCGACTAAGCTCGCCCTTAGCTACGCATCCATTGGCACGGCAAACCGTGGATTGGCGGAGAGGAAGGGAAAGGATAGAGAAGGAAAGGGCAGGAAAGGAAATGCGGATTGGGAGAGTTACCAGACTCGGAATAAATATTTCTAAATCCATACATATATTTATTCCGATGCGTGGATCGAACCCGCCACCATTGGCTCCACGGGCGGAAGGCCCCACCACTGAACCAATCGGTTGTCTTCGATTCAAATTCCAATTGAATTAGATTTTGAACATATAAAATAAAATAACTTCAAATGATATAAATAAAATTACAAGAAGAGAAATGCGAGTATTGTTTTTTTTTCAATTATTTTGTCTAATTCTTAATTGGTACGTCGCGCACACTCTCACGTCAACCTAGCCACAGTATTCTCTGCCATTTGATGTAGCAGTGACGTTGGAATACCGTAAATCTTGCGAACGATATTTTCTTCTGGTGCGGAGACAGTATGACGGCGCTATATCTGGGGAATATGGCGGGTGGGATAGAACTTCCCATTTGAGCGTTTCCAGGTAGGTTTTAACGGGTTTGGCGACATGAGGCCCAGCGTTGTCGTGTAGTAGAATCACTTTTCGTGCCTTTGCTGGTATTGTGGTCGTTTTTCACGCAGTGCTCGGCTCAGTCGCATCAATTGAAATCGATAGCGTGTCCCAGTGAGGGTTTCGTTTGGTTTCAACAGTTCATAATAAACGACACCGACCTGGTTCCACCATGGACCTAATTCTGCCACCGTAAATATATATATATATATATATATATATATATATATATATATATATATATATATATATATATATATATATATATATATATATATATATATATATATATATATATATATATATATATATATATATATATATATATATATATATATATATATATATATATATATATATATATATATGAAATTTAATTACACAACTCGATAGCTAAAGAATCAAACAATTCGTTAAGTTGAATGAGGACTGACGCATCGCTCGCGATTGGGCGAATCGGGCCGCCATTTTGAGATCGTTACGTACTATACGTGTTTACGCAAAATACACGGCCGTGTCAACGGTATAACTACACTCTTTTATTCTATTTGTTTACTTGTACTTGCTAATAAACACTTATGTTTCTTTTACAGACGGCAGGATAAATACCTACACCTTCACCAAAGCACTCACTGAACAACTTGTAGCGGATAGCTCCCGATACATGCCTACCGTCATAATCAGGCCATCAATGGGTAATTTTGTAAAACCTAAAAACATCCATATAATATCCATAGTAAAAATAATTTATCTCAGCGGTTTAAGTTGATTGCTGGCTTAAGACTTTTAAGCCTTGGCGCCTCAATTAACAACATCACGTGCATATGGTGATTTCTGGTATTTAGCAGACGATGCCCTGCAGACGGTCTTACCATCCTTTTATAATATTTTATAGCACAACCAGCGTGCAAGCGTGTTATGAACTAGCAAGCGTGTTACCTGTAATTTTAATTCACAGATATAGGTCTGATGACGGTCCTACCATCCTTTTATAAAATTTTATGGCACTGAAAAGTAAACTAGCAAGCGTGTTGCCTATAATTGTAATTCAAAGACATGGGTCTGATGTCGGCCCTACCATCCTTTTATAATATTTTATGGAAAACGAAGGTAAACTAAACAGGCGTGTTGCATGTAATTGTAATTCATAGACATGGCTCTGATGATGGTACTACTATCCCTTTATAATATTTTATGGGTAAACAGGAATTTACGACTACAGAGGCAATGCGGAAATGTTGCCAGCGTTTAGAAAATGTGTAGTAAGCCTTTAACCGTTCCAGTTATACATCGGAACGGAAATATCGCTGAAAGTAGGTTTCACAGTTATGATGCCTGGGAGGAAATATCGAGAATAAGACTAGGCAAATCGCCACTCATTTATCCCTCAAATAATAGGGATAATATTTTTTTTTGTGGCAAGTTTTACGGTAATAGAATTCAGCGGCAATAGTTATTTTGAGCACTCCCCGCGGTGTCTGATAAAAAAAAATAGCCGTTAATAATGAAAGATCAGTCATATTTCCACAATGCCACAAAGAACACCACATGTCGGTCATAGACAATTTGACCCGTCCCGTTGTTGTAAACAAACAGTCGGAAGAAAGCTGAAATAAAAACTAGCCATAAATTGCCAATGACCGGAAATAACGTTCCGGTGTGATTTCTGCACATCCACCTGTCCGAAGTGATAATTAAGAGTAAAAAAATTAAGCTATTATTGATTAATAGCTATAATGATGATGATGAAACACTATAAATTTCTTTGCGAGGCTTTAACTATTAAAGCATTTGTTTCAGTATGTCCAACAAAAGATGAACCGTTCAAAGGATGGATGGACAACCTGTCAATACCAACACAATTACTAACATTCGGCGCCAGGGGTTTTAACCGTGTTATTGCTGGCACCAGGTCCTCTATAGTGGACTTCGTGCCCATTGACTACGTGGTGAATCTGATCATAGTTGCCGCTGCGAGATATAAAAGGCAAGTTAAGGGTCCATCTGGCATTTTCAGCAGTAGCACTCAAAGCAATTTCTCGGATTACAGTGAACAAAGTGGGACTCCAGCTTCTAATTCTTGCCCGCGGGCCCAGTATTCGATGAAGCCGTTAAAACCAACAGGCTACCAGCATTTACATCTCTAAGCCTCTAATTAATACCACCACAAACAGGCAGCCTTCCCAACACTATACCTCTACACCGTACGGGTAAAGATACCGTTTCGAAGCCTACAAGATACCCTCGTGTACCAGGGCATTTATAACTAAGCGACCCATCCTCACTCTTCGATAACGGCCCAAGTACTGGATGCGACCATTTTTGAAAGGCCCTTGGGCATCATGACAGCAGGGGAGAGGACAATACTGATTGTATTGTCCTCTCCCCTGCTGTCATGATGAACATACCATCATTACAGCGGGGTTTAAAGGTAGAGGAACAGCATTTGTTTAGCGATAACAAAAGAAATTGTAATTCTCGGCGAATAGTTTGCGGTTTTTTTGAATATTTTTATCGCTGTGCCACCCCTCAGGGTAGTTTATAACCTTATTTAATAAATAGGCTATAAACGAAAAAACATTCACATCTGATGGTAGTCCTTGAGATTAAAGCGTTCATACAAACTACTCAGCGATGACTGAATGAATCGATAAAAAAGCTATTTATCAATTACGGGTTTGCACGCCATATTGTATAAGAATAATAGATTTCTCATTTAGGTCTAACCAGGTCGCCGTATACAACAGCTGTACCGGATCTGTAAATCCTATTTATTTAGAACAAACCTTCAAGTACTTTAATGACGCACGTGTCAAATTTAATTCGGGTAAGTCATATATTAACTAGTAAATATTTTTATTTTATTTTTATATATTCACGCCTATCCCCCGCAGGGGTTGGCAGAGACCACAGAGCTCTCAGATCCGCTGCCATTCATCGCAGCGAAACGGCTCTTCATTGGTCGCTTTTCGCCCTCATGAGAATCAGGACGTGACGGGTGGCGAACCACGTCGCCGTCATTCTTCGACAAATTAGGTATAGTAAATTCGTCTTAGTGAATCCCACGAGCCACAAGGGAGGATGGAGGTCAGCCCCAGCAGAGCCCTGCGTGCTGAGGTAAGGCACCATAGTCCCCGGGGGAGCCCGACCCCGGGACGATCGGCACGCTTGCGACTAGGCTCGCCCCTAGCCACGCATCCATTGGCACGGCAGACCGTGGATTTGCGGAGAGGAAGGGAAAGGATAGAGAAGAAAGGAAGGGGCAGAAAAGGAAATGCGGATTGGGGGGGTTACCAGACTCGGAATAAACATTTATAAATCCATATAAATATTTATTCCGATGCGGGAATCGAACCCGCGACCATTGACTCCGCGGGCGGAGGGCCGCGCCACTGAGCCAATCGGTCGTCTATAGTAGATATATGTATCTATATTATAGTAATAATGTTATATACGTACATACGGTCACGCCTATCTCCCGCAGATCTCCATCTACGATATATATGTATATATATATATATATATATATATATATATATATATATATATATATATATATATATATATATATATATATATATATATATATATATATATATATATATATATATATATATATATATATATATATGTATATATATATAAATTTATGAAAAAAGAGAAATCCAACTTTCCTGCCCTTTCCTTTCGTCGTGCCAATAGATGCGTGGCTTAGTCGCAATCGTGCCGACCGTCCTGGGGCCGTCATCAGACTCCCACAGGTACTGTAGTGCCTTACCTTAGCATGCGGGGCTCTGCTGGGACTAACCTTCATCCACCCCTGCGACTCGTGGGATTCAATTTGACGAATTTTAATATACGTAATTTGTTAAAAAATGACGGTGGTTCGCCATCCGTCACATCCTGATTCCCACGAGGGTGAGAAGCGCCTAACGGAGAGAAGTTTCGCTACGATAAATGTGAGAGGAAGGATGAATAAAAACATGGATGAATGTGGAGGAAACAAGGAAGGTGTGCCGGGATCGTAGCGAATGGAGATCTGTGGTCTCTGCTTACGGGAGACAGGCGTGAAGATGTTTGTATGTAAAAAGATAAGGGATTTGCGATCCCCCACCAACCTTGGGGATTACGGCAACACCTCTTAATTTTGAGAAAGGCCAATGTCCAGCAGAGGACTATAGCTCGTTTTAAGATTAGTGACCATCCATAAATTACATTACACGTTAAGGAGAAGTGTCAACAAAGTGTGAGATTGAATAACAGAAAAGAGATGGTCTTAACCTTTATGGCACCATATGCATAAATTTAACGTGTTATAATTCTAAGCTTCAACTCTACGTGTGACAAAAGTGGTCCAGAATGATAAAATCCATCTAACTTAATTTATGGATGGCCCCTAATGAAATAATATTGATTCTATACTGGCATACTTCATTTTGAGTTTGAGGTTTGAGATTGATTATACCACCATGACTAAAGTCACTAAATAACATAAGTCACCGACATAGCCTTTCGAATTAGCAAACTAAACTGGCAATGGGCTGGTCACGTTTGTCGACAATCGTTGGAGCAAACGAGTGCTGGAGTGGAGACCGCGTCTCGGTAAACATAGTGTGGGACGCCCACCGGCTAGATGGTGCGACGATCTGCGCAAGGCGACTGACAGAAACTGGATGCGTGTAGCCGAAGATTGGGCTAGGTGGCGCTCCATGGGGGAGGCCTATGTCCAGCAGTGGACTGCCGCAGGCTGTTGGTGATGATGATGATACCAACATGACCAACTTATTGGCTCTGTGGTCGAGTCGGGTTCGATTCCCATATCGGAATAAATTTATGTATAGCCTACAGGTATTTAATCAGAGTCTAGACGCCCCGCAAATTCACCATGGACAAGTATGGTCAGTTAATGTCCATTCCCCCAGAATTAACTCAGTACAACCTGAATACTTGAGTTAGTACTGTAGTATGCCTTTATTGGGTTTTTAATAAATCTAAAAATATAAAAACCATTGTGTCTTCTTTTTTTTAAATGGAGAGGTCCGTGCCCATCATACATATTACGGGCTGTGGAAAAAATATCACCATAAGTAGATCATAAAAGCTTCATCACATATTTACAAATTTCAGACGATTTACCATTTCCGAGGGTTTTCATCGCAAAATCAGATGTTCTGATAGCGACAATTACGTTTCTAACACAGATTGTTCCAGCCTATATTTTCGACTTCATACTTTTACTCAAGGGAGAAAGAACAAAGTAAGTTACTGTTAATAAATTGTTTTTGTAGTTTTTGCACAGTGCAGTGTTCATATTGCTGTCCTTGTCTCGATCACAACTTTCCAATAAATGAACGATGTTTAGTTGAGTCGTGGCCACCGTCTAAGTAGCACGTCTTGACAGCGCTTTGACGCGCCAACTTTTGCAAATTGCAGTAAATGCGTTGTTGATTTCAGATTACTATTAAAGTTATTACTTTTCACAGGTATGTAAAAATTCAAAGACATTTTCTTCCGGTTCGAGAGAGCAATAAGTATTTCACTCTGACATCTTGGCTTCTGAAGACAGACAAAACTCAACAACTTTACGGAAACCTTTCTACGTCCGATAAACGTGACTTTCCCTTCGATTTCGCGGATATCACTTGGCCTGAATACATGGCTTTGTACGCGAAGGCGACAAAGAAACTTCTACTACAGAAGAAAAAATTGATAGAGGAAAATCGGGATGAAAATGTGAAAGGAGTTTTGTAACGAGATGCTGATAATCCTTTAGCGTTATTCCCGAACCGATTACGACATTGAAACCTTCAAAAAGAGTTCACATCCTTCAAGAACCACACATTTTAATTTATTCTATCGCGATTTGAAAAAGGGCGTCTTTGGTTACGTTGCCCCGCTTCGATCGGTGTGTGAGTTGTACAAATACATGAAAAGTAACTATGCCTTAAATATTCACTACGATAGTGTGATGCACGCGCCGTATTAAATCTAATACGTATATTAATATATAACATCTGACATTATCCAGTCTGTGTCCATCTTTAATTAGGGTTGCATTTCAATATGTTATCTGAATAAATTAGAATACATCATTTTTGTAACTCCTGTTTTTTATTTTTTTTTAACAGCCCATATTTGTCCCACTGCTGAGCACGGGCCTCTCCATTTCTGGAGGAACGGACGTTAACCCACCACGCTTGTGCAATGCGGATTGGCGGGGTTACCAGACTCGGAATAAATATTCTTAATCCGTACATATATTTATTCCGATGCGAAGATCAAACCCGCGACCATTGACTCCATTTGTCGTCAACTCATGTTGATGTTCTCTAAATAGATTTAAGAGAGGCCGACAACGCATCTACATTGTCTATGGTGTTGCAGATGTTTATGCGCCGCGTTGATTTATTACCATAAGGTAATATTCCTTTAAGTATGTCGAATTGCACTTTATCATCGAAAATATAGCCGTAAAAACCCACTACCAGACTTGATCAGAAGTACCTGGTATCGCCGCTGTTGATTGAACATGCGTTTGGCTTGCTTATAATGTTAAAGAGGAATTTCAATAAAATAAATATGTTGTTAAAGATATTTTATTATTCTGTTTTATTCCCTATATTTTTAATTAAGCGGACTAGATATCATTGTGGCCACAAGAAATAAGTATGACCAACCGACTCGATGTCAATTATGGGGTTTTGTTAATGGCATCGAACTTTGAAATAATATTATATTAACGATGAGACCACAACGATATAATTATATCCCGAGAGAACCCTTCACCAATAATTCTGAAAAACATTCATCCGTTACCTATCCCATACCATATATGGGAAACCCATTTACAAAAATAATAAAGAAAAATATTGCTTATTACATAGCTTCTAAATTCCAGTTTCAATACAATCAATCATTATGAAATGCCGTATTTCATTCTAGATCGCAAACCAGTCTTAGCTTATACAATAATCGAATAACAATGAAGACAATCAAAGAATCGGCAAGATTTTAATTTGAAATTTGCACTATTGCCGGAACACGATTGAAATAAAATGCTTACGTTTAACATCTGACAAGTACATGCGTGCACACATTTATTTCAATTAAAACAACCATACGTTTAGAAAGGACAAAGAATCATACATTCATAAATTCGATGACACTTTCAAGATGGAATGCAGCATTTCTAGAACGCAGTGCAGTTCAATAATTTAAATTTAACAACAAACGAACGCACCTAACGTTTACTGTCCTGACCCAACTTCATACATCAAAGATATTAAGAAATAGCGAATAGAAAAATGTAGTTTGATCATATATTTATAAAGAAACAAATCTAGATAGTATTAAGAAACATATACGCAAACATTCACAGAAAAATCATTCGAATACGTTTTCTTATTCGATTGTCTATGCTTTCTAATAACTCGAATACTGACTGACTAATTGGAATGATACTTTTTTTATATAATCAATCGATTTCAACTGCCTGTGTATACATTATATGTTTATATTTGATGAAGTCCTTTATTTATTTAACAACTTGTCTGTCTTTGTGTATCTATGAATAATGGTGCATGTAAAATTGTCTATACTTGTTTATATGAACGTGGTATATTTTTGCATGTTTTTACATACAGTATATACTGTATGTTACAATGTTTCGTTATGTCTCTGTGTATCTATGAATAATGGTGCATGTAAAATTGTCTATACCTGTTTATATGAACGTGGTATATTTTTGCATGTTTTTACATACAGTATATACTGTATGTTACAATGTTTCGTTATGTCTCTGTGTATCTATGAATAATGGTGCATGTAAAATTGTCTATACCTGTTTATATGAACGTGGTATATTTTTGCATGTTTTTACATACAGTATATACTGTATGTTACAATGTTTCGTTATGTCTCTGTGTATCTATGAATAATGGTGCATGTAAAATTGTTTATACCTGTTTATATGAACGTGGTATATTTTTGCATGTTTTTACATACAGTACATACATACAGTATATACTGTATGTTCCAACGTTTCGTTATGTCTCTGTGTATCTATGTATGATGATGCTTGTAAAATTGTTTATACCTGTTTATATGAACGTGGTATATTTTTGCATGTTTTATACAGTACATACTGTATGTACTGTATGTTCCAACGTTTCATTATGTCTACGTGCATCTATGTATGATAATGCTTGTAAAATTGTTTATACCTATTTATATGAACGTGATATATTTTTGCATGTTTTTACATACAGTATATACTGTATGTTACAATGTTTCGTTATGTCTCTGTGTATCTATGAATAATGGTGCATGTAAAATTGTTTATACCTGTTTATATGAACGTGGTATATTTTTGCATGTTTATACTGTATGTTACAATGTTTCGTTGTGTCTCTGTGTATCTATGTATGATGATGCTTGTAAAATTGTTTATACCTGTTTATATGAACGTGGTATATTTTTGCATGTTTTTACATACAGTACATACATACAGTATATACTGTATGTTCCAACGTTTCGTTATGTCTCTGTGTATCTATGTATGATGATGCTTGTAAAATTGTTTATACCTGTTTATATGACCGTGGTATATTTTTGCATGTTTTTACATACAGTATGTACTGTATGTTCCAACGTTTCGTTATGTCTCTGTGTATCTATGTATGATGATGCTTGTAAAATTGTCTATACCTTTTTATATGAACGTGGTATATTTTTGCATTTTTATACCGTATGTTACAACGTTTCGTTATGATGTTACAATGTTTCGTTATGTCTCTGTGTATCTATGTATGATGATGCTTGTAAAATTGTCTATACCTGTTTATATGAACGTGGTATATTTTTGCATGTTTATACTGTATGTATGTACTGTTTGTTCCAACGTTTCATTATGTCTACGTGCATCTATGTATGATAATGCTTGTAAAATTGTTTATACCTATTTATATGAACGTGATATATTTTTGCATGTTTATACTGTATGTACTGTTTGTTCCAACGTTTCGTTATGTCTCTGCGTATCTATGTATGATGATACTTGTAAAATTGTCTATACCTGTTTATATGAACGTGGTATATTTATGCATGTTATACCATATGTTCCAACGTTTCGTTATGTCTCTGTGTATCTACATATGATGATGATGATGATGATGATTACATCTTTACTTATTTATTTGGAAAGTATATGTTGTTATATCTTTGTGCATGCTATTAGTACAATTTCATGATGTTCTCTATGTTCCAACGTGTTTAAATGTATTTGTATATCTATATATGTATGATGGTGCATGCAAATTTATGTCGTGTCTGTGAGTATTATTCGTATAATATTTAAGAGTTACTATATTTTTGCATGTGAATATTGTTTGAAAAACTTCTTCATGTCCTCTATGTCCCAACGTGTCTGTGTCTTCGTATATCTATGTCTGATGATGCTTGCAAGATTATAAGTTGTGTCCATCTCCGTTCATATGTATATTATGTTATGTATGTGTATAATGTTAGTAGCTATATTTTTAGAGCCAAATCCCAAAAGTGTTTGTCTGTTTAGATCTAATTTAGTGCGTTATATGGCAGAGCTATAGTTCAAATTATAATATACGATAAATTAAAATATATCATTACAATTTCAAATATACATCCAACTACAAAAACAATTTTTTTTTGTTTAAATATAACAAGGAAATATATTTTTATTATTTATTACTTTACAATTTTAGTAGTAATATTAAAATTCTGAAAGGCAAGTTGATTAATGTTATATTGTATTATAGAATACGATAAAATTAGAAGTTCTAGTCAGATAAACGTTAGAAGATAATGAGGTTTCTGAGGGCAGGAGAGGAAAGGACGAGTAAAGCGTGCATGCGTTAGCTAATTCTCAGACGAACTTATCTAGGAAAAGTATTTAAAAGAATGAAATATTTCAGTTCAGTAAACAGACCCAAGCAAACAAGTGTAAAAGATTATAAGCACACAAGAAAGATTAATTGTAAAATAGCAGTGAAAAAGGTTAGTTGTAAAATATCAGTAGCATTGTAATACAACTGTATTACAATTCTACTGAGAAAACAGTTAAATAAAATTATTATTGTTGTGTTAGTATGCTGTAGTGAGAATTGGAATGAATCGAAAAATCCATAGGATAATAACATTACTAATAAAATTGTATTATAATTGTGATAATAATCCTTCTACATACACATTTTTAGAATGAAAATTCGACATAATCGATAGTTCTAATAACTAATTATACAGTTTTGCCAGAGGTGATTTTTTATGTTAAAAAGCCAAAGCAAACAACAGATTATAAGCGTCGCAAAAAATAATTAATTGATAAAATTCATTTTTTTAAAATTCTACTAGTAATATTCAGTAAAATTACAATATTATTATAGTCAGTTTTTCCTAAGATTTTATCCATCATTACCATAAGAACTGGAATCGATTGAAAAAATTCATGTCACTTGTCAGTTGTCTTTCGTATAGTCGTACGAAACGCGTAATGTTTACACTATGGAATAGCGGCGTGTTTTATTTATTCTTTCTTTCGTATCAGTGAATTCGATGTTAAATGTTGTTTTATCGGTTAACATTTTGAATATTTATTTTTATACTTTCATATTCCTAAAATTTCGTAAACACAAAATCCTGACACCATTTTTAATTATTAATAATCACCATTATTTAAAAAATATCAAATTCTATATACTAAACAAAACTAGCATAATATATACTGGTTAAAACTAGCCTGCTATAAGCAAATTAAAAGAAGCATGCTACATGATAGTCAAATCCTACATGCTATATAGTAATTAAAATTAGCATGCTATATGCTATTTAAAAGTAGCATGCTATATGCTAGTTAACAACTATATACTAATTCCAGATTTGTCAATAAATTCCAATTCTTAGAACTGATTTTGATAATATTATAATTTAACAAAACATTTCGTTAAATTTAATATCGAATTTATTATGTTAGCGACATTCCAGTTTGTTTGCGACGGGAATAAATACAAGCCATACTCATACACATTACAGAAAACTTGCTTTCTAAATATATAATCTATATATTTTAATGTTATATAAGTTTAGAGGTATCTGTGTCTGTGTAGAATGTAAATTACTAGCACAATAATTTATTATAAGACGTAAAAATTCTTATCATAAATTATTTGTACGTATAAACAGACATTATATAAATAGAAAAATAAATACGAAAATAACACATTTTAACAGCGCGCTCGTATACAAACCAGCAAATATATGACTAAACAACAATTACTTTCAAATAATACTTAAATACCTTAGCACATGGCGAAAAAAGAAGTTGTTGTCCAATGACCCGTCTGTCTCTATAGTTCACACTGTTGTGAGAACAACGGCAATACGTACTTTTCTTTTTTACTATATTATATATATATACATATATATATATATATATATATATATATATATATATATATATATATATATATATATATATATATATATATATATATATATATATATATATATATATATATATATATATATATATATATATATATATAGGTGCCATCCATTAATTACGTCACACGTAAAGGGAGGGAGGTTGACCCAGGGGGGACAAGTCATAAACTTCGTGATTTGCAAAATATGTCACATCAGGGGAGGGAGGGGATCACAGTTATGACCAAATGTGACAAAAATGGAAGAGGTCGAAAAATCTTTAAATTCGTGTGATGTAATTTATGGACGACCCCTAAACTATTAACTGCTTATCATATGTACTGTTAGAAATTATAAACACACATTTTGACAAGATTTGTAGGACATAATCAAACATAGAGGTATTAGGACTAACTATTTGGTTACCAATATATTATGGAAGCTATAGGCAAACGAGCAAGCGGGTTATCTAATAGTAAGGAACACAGTAAAATACTAAAACTTGACGTTGCCTACCTTAGAATAAGGATGTGAATAATGGGAGGAAAGGAAGGAAGTTATGGATGGGGAGATGTAAATAGAGGAAAGGTATAAGATCTCCGGACGACCGATTGGCTCAGTGGCGCGGCCCTCCGCCCACGGAGTCAATGGTCGCGGGTTCGATTCCCGCATCGGAATAAATATTTATATGGATTTTTAAATGTTTATTCCGAGTCTGGTAACCCCCCCAATCCGCATTTCCTTTCCTGCCCCTTCCTTTCTTCTCTATCCTTTCCCTTCCTCGCCGCCGATCCACGGTCTGCCGTGCCAATGGATGCGTGGCTAGGGGCGAGCCTAGTCGTAAGCGTGCCGATCGTCCCGGGGTCGAGCTCCCCCGGGGACTATGGTGCTTTACCTCAGCATGCAGGCTCTGCTCTGCTGGGGCTGACCTCCATCCTCCCTTGCGGCTCGTGGGATTCACTAAAGACAAATTTAATTTACCTAATTTGTCGAAAAATGACGGCGACGTGGTTCGCCACCCGTCACGTCCTGATTCTCACGAGGGCGAAAAGCGACCAATGACGAGCCGTTTCGCTGCGATGAATGGCAGCGGATGGAGCTCTGTGGTCTCTGCCAACCCCTGCGGGGGATAGGCGTGAATATATAAAAAAAAAATATAAGATCTCCGGATCCAAGTATGAGACACAGTGACACAATAACATACTATTACTTGACATTGCCTACCTTAGAATAAGGATGTGAATAATGGGAGGAAAGGAAGGAAGTTATGGATGGGGAGATGTAAATAGAAGAAAGGAAAACGAATAAGATCTCTGGATCCAAGAATGAGACACTGTGACACGGTAACATACTATTACTTGACATTGCCTACCTTAGAACAAGGATGCGAATAATGGGAGGAAAGGAAGGAAGTTATGGATGGGGAGATGTAAATAGAAGAAAGGAAAACGAATAAAATCTCTGGATCCAAGAATGAGACACTGTGACACGGTAACATACTATTACTTGACATTGCCTACCTTAGAATAAGGATGTGAATAATGGGAGGAAAGGAAAGAAGTTATGGATGAGGATATGTAAATAGAGGAAAGGAAAAGGTATAAGATCTCCGGATCCAAGTATGAGACACGGTAACACAGTATACATACTAAAACTGACGCCAATATTGTGAGGATGTCATTCTTCCCCGGTCGACCCAGCCCACTGATGCTCCCATGGCTCCGACAGTATATAAAGACGAAATTGCTTTAGACTTTAAAATGCCAATACGGCATTTATTATCATTTTAACATGACGACGAACGAACAGTTCTCTCTCTAATTATCGTTGTATCATTCAATGAGTTATAATTCTAGATCTATTCATTGCATGTCCATATATAGGCAAATTTTATAGTGTTGAAACAATACTTTCCATTGTCTTGATAGCGTTAAATCTAAATAAATGTTAACATTAGATCTAAATAAATGTTAGATTTATGATATTATAAACAGATCTAATTCCGAAAAATATACATATTCCATACAAAAACATGTGAGACATTTGAAAAAATTATTGATAATATTCAAAAACTTATAACTACTAACTACTTAACACCAAAAAAAACAAAATCTAGTTACTACTAGATACATTTTTTTTTATTTATAAACGAATAATATAGAAACAAATGGAAAACCTCTTTGATGTATGGGTATACACACGTACACACAAATACATACATATGATATATCTATGTATAATATTAGTCGACCTTGAGAATAAAGTCTATTTTTATGTGAAAATATTAACGATCGTCCTATCTTTTAAGTTCAGACATTTACAAAATATATGCAACAGTGTGGGGCTTTACCACACAAATAAATTCGATTCGTTAAATCTATAAATAATAAATAGGCCCTATTAACAATATGCACGCCGGTGTCGCAATCATGTGGGATTTGCATTCTATAGCTAGACCGCCGGCTCCGCAATGATTGTGGGATTTCTTTTCTATCGCTTGTCCGCCGGCCCCGCGATAATGCGGGATTTGTATTCTATCGTTTGACCGCCGGCCTCGCAATAATACGGGATTTCTTTTCTATCGCTTGTCCGCCGGCCCGTGATAATACGGGATTTGTATTCTATCGTTTGACCGCCGGCCTCGCAATAATACGGGATTTGTGTTCTATCGTTTGACCGCCGGTCCCGATATAATGTGGAATTTATATTTTATCGCTTGACCGCCGGCCCCGCAATAATGCGGGATTTGTATTCTATCGTTTGACCGCCGGTCCCGCAGTAATGTGGAATTTATATTCTATCGCTTGACCACCGGCTCCGCAATAATGCGGGATTTGTATTCTATCGTTTGACCGCCGGTCCTGCAATAATGTGGAATTTATATTCTATCGCTTGACCGCCGGCCCCGCAATAATGCGGGATCTGCTTTCTATCGCTTGCCCATCGGCCTCACATTAGCACATTGAATGCCACGCACAATTTTACAGGGATTGTCTGTGGCGCCACGATGAATTTTCTATTTTGTGATACATATAATGGTCAAATATTATCTTCAACAGATAAGTTACACCGTATAACCATGTTGATTGCGACGGGGGACGTCACTGCCAAGTTGAGTGCCGGTCACCAGTGACCCCCGTGGCATTACACCTGTTTATAAGGGATTCCCCGTAAATTGCGTTAATTTCATCTCCAGCGATAATATGGAGATTT
The DNA here is from genome assembly GCA_031353405.1 of Baronia brevicornis. Lineage (NCBI taxonomy): Eukaryota > Metazoa > Arthropoda > Insecta > Lepidoptera > Papilionidae > Baronia > Baronia brevicornis. The sequence goes on from JASFAT010004350.1 coordinate 161,402, forward strand.
TAATATATCGCAACATTTTATCACATTCTGCCGAATCTTATTAGCAGTTAGGTTCTATGACGAATGTTCAATCAAAATATACTATTTTACGAAAATGTATTAAGTTTTTAACATTATCTTTAGCTGCTCATTCTTCGAAGCCAATGAGGCCGGCATTAGGGCTTTTAACGGCTAAAATTTAGCCGGCGTGCATTGTGTTAAGATGGCATACATTTCAAGGACCTCACAAAAATAGACTTATAGGATATTTCGTTACATAATGTGAACAAAGGCACACGCGACAACAAATGTACACAGTATATGTGTACATAAAAAAGTAAATGTTATACACAAGTATTAAAACAATTTTTACATATATCCATTAAGTTGGTCAGTCCGCATAACTTTGCGAAGCCTTCTTGCAACATATTTCTGTAAGGAGAAACAATTACAATTAGTAATGCTATACTCCAAGTTCTGGAGAAGTAAATTCAGAGGCTGATGCTTTTTTTTCGCTTTTCCCATGCCGATTGACTTTTACCGGACTCGCAATTAATATTTGTAGATTTTACATATATTAATCCCAATACGTGGATCAACCCGCGAGAATCGTCAATAAATTTTCTGAAAGTTTCTGCGCAATTTGTTAACTTTTTTCCATAAGAACCTTAGTCAAAATTTAAAAGTATTAGGTAGGTAGGTAGTATTATGAAAAGAGATGAATGAAATCCGTATTATAGTATAGTTATGGCGTGACAAAGGGAAATGGGGATTCGTTTATATATTATATTTTATAATTAGAATAGATTAATATTTATTACCTTCTGCAGTAACACACACGAGTAAATATTAAAATAATGTACATATTAATGAACAGCACATACAGACGAAAATGGACGATGGCTCAGTCAAAACCTCCACTCATTGAGCAGAGAAACTGATTTATGTCACGTAACTTAATAATGATTTCACCAGAGTATGAAATGATGATACTCACCGATTTGTAATGCAGAATATTCTTAACTCGTCCCGGCTAATAGAGCTGTCTAGGGAGATGAGGGTGAGACAGTCCTTGAGAGCACTCTCTAATCGGCCTATCTGGTCCTCCATTATCAGTTCCGAGGTGTTTTCAACACTTAACGCACTGGAAGATGGTTTAAAGAATCAGGTTTTTTTTTCTTATTATGATTAAAAGAAGAAAACACAAAACAACTCAGGTCCACCTAACATCCAGACACCACGAAGGTTTGAGGTTATGCTAGCGCATAACAGTTCACGTCAATAAGATCAAATACAAGTACAATCAAATACAACACAATCATACACGAATAAAATAAAATAAAAATAGCAGTACTAGAACAATCGACGTAGATCCCATTACAAAGATGTCTAAAATTTACGACGTGCAGATAGTCGAAAAATAATTGAAAAACAATAAACGTATAAAAAATGTTAAAATGGTGACCGGAAAACTCCTTGTTTTCCATAGAATCAAAAAATATGTAATTGTTTTTTAGGAAAGGTCAGGTCAAGAGTACCCTTAACCGGTGAGCTTGCATGATAAGTATGGAGGAAGCAAGAAAAATATGCCGAGATCGTAGCAGATGGAGATCTGTGGTCTCTGCCTACCCCTACGGGAAACAGGCGTGACGATATGTATGTATATACACAAAATGTGGCGTTGTAGGTCATTAAATAAAAACAAGTTTATTTTTATACGGGATTAAAAGGCAAACGAGCAAGCGTATCGCCTGACTGAAAGCAATCTAAGCGACCCAAAGATACCTGCCGTACCATAGACATTGCCGATAGTTTGCCGACCATTAGAAAATTGTAAAGAAAGGCGTGTTTTTGAAGACTCCCATGTCAGGTCGATTTAAAATTGCCGCTAAAGGCTGGTTCCATGTTTGCTGATGCATGGAAAGAAGTTTCGGGAAAAACGCACCGTACTACACATCCAAATATGGACGAAGGTTTTCTTTGTAAAGGCTTATGCGATAGTGGATTTAACAGGCAGACATTTTTTTCAATCCTAGATAAAATCCCTGGCTATGGTAAAAAGGACAGTATTAGGTTTTGACCACGACTGTTCTTCGATAACAAATTTAGTATTCTTCTATATCTGCTTCTATGACAAACAAAATGTAGAATTTTCGAAAAGTCATCACATAAGATCGCGTCGCCCATACCTCAGAGCCCGAAGACGAAAGTCTTCGACCAGTGTGTCCTACCCGTACTCTCCTACGGCGCCGAAACGTGGACGCTACAGTCCGTCTGCTTCACAAGGTCGAGAATCGCTCAGAGAGCTATCGAGAGAGCTATGCTCGGAGTTTCTCTGGTAAATATGATTCGGAATGAACAAATTCGCCAGAGGACTAAAGTCACCGACATAGCCTTTTGAATTAGCAAACTAAAGTGGCAATGGGCTGGTCACGTTTGTCGGAGATCCGACAAAAAGAGACCGCGTCTCGGTAAACGTAGTGTAGGACGCCCCCCGGCTATATGATGCGACGATCTTCGCAGGGCGGCTGGCAGAAACTGGATGCGTGTAGCCCAAGATCGGGCTAGGTGGCGCTTCATAGGGGAGGCCTATATCCAGTAGTGGACTGCCGCAGGCTGTTGATGATCACAAAATAGATGGGTGGGCAATATCATAGCAAGAAACTTCTGTGTAATGTGGAGACTGTTCGATATATATTATTTAGACACGACTACTCACCCCTCAACGGCTCTAGTAAGGAAGTCAAGGCGTGTGCGGAAGAATTCCCACTTATTGGTCAGCACATGGACGGGTTCCTCCCCTGATAATTTGTCCTCTAATGTATGAGAAATGCCCAGAGCCGTAGCAAGTTTAGCACTGAAATATAAAATCAAATTCAACTGATCGAGTTGACCTCCTGAAACATAGGTTCCCAACCTTTTATGGACTACCACCCCATTAATTAATGTTTATTTACCCCATAATAATAGGATTAACATTTTAGACGGCTAGATAAAATGGTTTTTCATCATAATAGAAGTATTACCTAAGCCTCTTTACCAGTCAACTTGCGGGCGAAACAGAGAAGATTGGTTTAAAGATGTAAAAAAATGGTTTGTAGAAAAAGGAAAATTGAAACTAATTTTATAAATTTAAATACATACAATATGTTAATATATATTTAAATACATATATACATACACACGCTCACATACATACATAGATATATACATACACACATACACACTAACAAGAGAAAATCAATAATAAAAGAAAAATTTAAAAAAAGAAAAATTCATCTTGCTGCAAGTACTCTCATCCTTACAAACAGGACTCCCATAAGTTGTCTAAATTTGATTTTCAAAATTAATTTGTTTGAGGCTTTAAAACTAGTAGTGGATAATATAGTGGCGATTGTATCAAAACCTTCTATGGACTTTTGCAGTCAACTTCAAAAAGTCGGTCACTATATACGAGTTCATTTCATATCATTCCACATATACGCCTTAGTCGATCTATATATTGCCCAATACGCCACCACAATTGAACAATATAACTGATAATTACATAACATTATGAAAATGAAATAAAAACACAACGTGACTCATGAGAATTGGCGCGAAACGTCCGTTTGCTAGTTTTCTCCTCTTTCTACGGGCGTATATATACGCCCTCGAAGAATGACCATGCACATACGAAGAGCGTATATATACGCTCTGAAAAAGTGGGTGCGCGGGTGCAAAGAGCGTACATATACGTTCATACCATATATACTTTTATTTCATAATTTACATGAGATACTTTTGTTGATCGAGTATATGATAACGCTGCATGCCTTAAATAATTGACTGTCATTAACCCTTTCGGTACGGACGCATTCTACGTGGCGCCGTCCCCGCTGACCGAGCAGTCGCGGCAAGCGTCCGTACTTGCGGAACAACTGCAAGCGCCCGTCAGACGCACAATACCACGCTATCTTACGCAGAGCGCGTGCGGTCGCTCGTAAAAAAAATGCTTAAGCAATTATAACATAATGCAATAGAAAATATTTGCTCATTTCGTCAGTTTATTATTAGGCAGCGTAAAACAAGTGCAAAATACTTGCGATGGATTACCATGGAGATAACATATGTATTCTGCTCATGAAGAGTCGCGAGTGTCCTAAGTCACCGTTCGTACATAACGAGCGTCAAATGTTGGGTGACCATAGTCACCGCTCGTACAGAGCGAACGTCAGCCGTTGGGTGACTATAGTCACCGCTCGGACAGAACGAGCGTCGGGCGTTGGGTGACTATAGTCACCGCTCGGGCCGAAAGGGTTAAATAAAATATGTCGTTTACAGTAAACGAGGAAAAAGAGAAGAGTCGAGGTACTATTGTTCACAGCGTTACGTTGGGTTGTGTGATTCCATGCTTTTAACTTTATCATACCAAAGTTGATAAAGTTAATATTATGTTCGGCTTTAAATACTTTAGTAGTTTCGTTGTATAATATTAAAAAAATATTTTATTAACACTAGTTACATAGCCATAATTAGATATAAGGATCATTGTTTGTAACCCTATATAGCTATATATATATATATATATATATATATATATATATATATATATATATATATATATATATATATATATATATATATATATATATATATATATATATATATATATATATATATATATATATATATATATATATATATATATATATATATATATATATATATATATATATATATATATATATATATATATATATATATATATATATATATATATATATATATATATATGTATTTGACAGATGTAAATTTTTCTGATCGACATAACTTTGCAATGACGAACATATTATTTTCTTAATTTAATGACTTTAAAACATGTACAAATATTAACAAAATACACATAACACAAAAGTCCCTAATGATTCATGCGTTATCCGAAAATTTTAAGACTTTTTATTGCTTCAAAGTAAAATTTAAATAGGAACACTGAAAATAATAGACGCTAGTACAATGTTACATCGGTCGGACGGATGGGACACGAATAACAGACAGTATACAGTATAGACCGATGTAACATTGTACAAGCGTCTATTATTTTCAGTGTAGAGGATTTACTGTACTTCGTTGTATTCCGTACTTCAGTGTCAACAACGTAGTAACGCGCTCCATTCACGGACGGCGATCGCATTTTGACGCGAGCGCTCCGCAGCACAAGGGTTAACAACATATTAAACTGACCAATAACTCGAGAAGACGGTCCAAACGTTCTCGAACGCGTTGACGACCGTCTCGCTCTCGCGCGGCGGCTCCGCCCCGTCGGCGCGTGCGCACTCAAACCGCCCCACCGTCGTCTTAGCGAGCGACATGTACTCGGGTATTATCTGGCACTTCTTAGCTAAGTCCAGGCAGAGCTCCTTGAAGTTGGCCACTTCGGACTCGCACAGGCTTTTTGGGTCTGTTAACAAATAGTATTATAGCAAATGAAACAACGACCCAATCCGCTCACTGGCGATTGGACCGCTATCGGAGTCAATAATCGGGGTTGCGATACCCACAAGGAGTCATCCACAAATTACGTCACACGCAAAGGGTCGACGAAGGGTGACATCAAGTAACGAAATGGAGAGTTTTAATGTTTGTAGCACCATGTATAAACTTAAAGTGTACCGTTTCTTCTTCCTTCGTTTCTAAAAAGATTCTTTCTAAAAAGTATTCTTAAGAATTTAAAAATACAAACATGAGTATAATTTATACGAACACAAACAGATGGAGTATTTAAAAATGCTAACCCGATTGTCATGGCATAAGTAGCGATGGCTTAACCGGAGCTTGATCTCGCCCGAAGTTCCTACACCCCCCTCCTTTTATTAATGGTCCCTCGTACCTTTTTTTGCTATTGAGGCCAATGCGTTCTTCAAATCCCTGAGTAGGTGTTCGATACGCGGGAACACCTCGGCAAAAACGGCGAACCAATGTTTGAGCAAACATTGGAGCACGTCCGCCAACGTCCAGGGTGGCGCTTTGAATATAACACGTTGCCATAAGCTGTTGTATTTTGCGCGCATTTCGTTCTGGAACATGACATGATTTTTTTTTCAGAGCATTGACGGGAAATTTGTATATACATATCGTCACGCCCCTACGGGAGTAGGGGTAGGCAGAGACCGCAGATCTCCATCTGCTACGATCTCGGCATACTCTCCTTGCTGCCTCCACACTCATCACTCTGCTCGTGCAAGCTCGCCAAATAATTTTAAGTAAAACTAGACCACGTGTAACACACATGGTGCTCTAAACAAGGTAATTACTCACGGATTGATGATACAATAATTTTTTTTTGTTACTATATCAATCAATCTTTAATCAAACCATCAAATGGCCTAGTGGTCAAGTCTAGCAAAAAACGACTTGGCACGGAATTTGTTACTTTACTAATGAGACAATAAAGTTTAAATCCATTATTGGCTTTAAAAGTATTCAATATCGTTCCATAGTGCGGAAACCCTTGCCCATCCCCTTCTCCCCCCAAGTAAAGCGTAAATATTAACCTCTTCAGGGACATTGGCACATGTGTGTACGTTTAGCTTTTTTTTCTATTATAGTAATTTCAAGAGAAATTACGCTAAATGGCCACATATGAGGATATTATCTATTTTTTTGTAAAAATTACTATTTTCTGTTTATTCTTATTTTACTAATAAAAGAAAATATAAAGTAATAAAAAGAAAAATTTTATCAATGTTTTCTCACTTTAAAAAATTCGTCCCTCAAGAGGTTAATAGTGTAACTTTGATATTCAAGAAAGATTTCAATAGTGGTAGGGCCACGCTGCAGACGAATACTTTGTCAAGAATGCCATAATATTTGTCTGTAGCATCAATGGACTGGCTCGCCCGGGGAAGTACCACACTCCCGCAGAAATCCGGTATCTGAGTGGTAGCTTAGCTACCGCGCTTCGTACGGTGAGCGGCCGAGTTCCGGAGGCTCAACACCCCCCCCCTTCCTCTACCCCCTCCCCCACCCAATTCCACTCCCATAATGACACTTTCCTTAAAGGTCCGCAACGCTTTCGCACTGCCTATGGCGCTGCGGATGTTGCTTTCCATCAGGTGACACGCCTGCTCGTTTGCCTTCCTATCCCATAAAAAAAAACGATTAGTGTGATCATTTACAAATAAAAAATAAGATCTTTCGTTTCTTCAAGCAGTCCTTTACCTCCAATATGTTGGCCAAAAGCTGATATATTGTGTTTTCGTAATGCTTAACGCTGGCGTAGAGGCCAGGGTCTACCACTGACTGGGGCTTGTTTTCCAGCAGTTGCTGAAGCTTACTGAGACTGATGTGTTTAACGCCATTTATCACAGCCTTGTTGCACAGGTTTTTATCATTGGAAAGTAAGAGCTGAAAAAGTTAACACTAATAAAATTTTAATTATATTGGTTTATAAACATATGACCTGTGTATAATAAATACTATCTTAATAATCTCCTACGGGTTTTGGTAAGGGTCCAAGGGCGCCGCGCAGGCCGCCCGAGTTGAATTTCTACCGTATCGCTCTACGTATAAATAAGCAGACTCCACGTCGATTGGCATAGAATATAAAGAAAAGTTAAACCGAAATTATTTATTTTAATTTATTTATTTTAAAGAAATAAGATAAAATTTTAAATTTATTTTGAGATAGAGCTATGCTAATAGTAAAGCGCTACAAGGTACGGGCCGATATATTGGCTCTGGTTATAGTGCCTTTGCTTATGATAAAATTAAAATAATATTTTTTATTTACGTCTACTAATGTAATTTATTTACGTTACGTCTACTAATATGATTTATTTACGTTACGTCTACTAATATAATTTATTTACGTTACGTCTACTAATATGATTTATTTACGTTACGTCTACTAATATAATTTATTTACGTTACGTCTACTAATATAATTTATTTACGTTACGTCTACTAATATAATTTATTTACGTTACGTCTACTAATATAATTTAAAGGATTTTGATTTGATTATATGTTATACATTCTCAAGGCTCTATATATATAAGTCTATATATCTAATAAGTCTATGATGGCAAAACTCACCACATTTTTTCCTCTCTCCACTTGTTGTAAACAACAGTTGAGGATTTCATCATCAGGTATCTCGCAGGGAAATATATGAGAGTTTGACTCTCGGAGGGATTGACCTGTGAATTAATAACATTATTATAGTTAGATTAGGTAATTATATTGTCATTTCTGTATGTTGCAGGCGTCATTTTCAGAATTTCAAACCCAAACAAAATATTTTCTTTACATTTGATGCCATATAACAGATAATATTAAAACAAGGTCCACATCGACGCCCTTGGGGTCGTATCATACCAGCAACCGCAAAGTTTTTAAATTAGTAAGTAAGTATTTTGTATCACTAGGAAAAAGCTAGACATAGGATGTTTAAAGTAATTTTGTTATGGTATTAATAATTATATATAGGGTCTGAGGTATCAGTTCATTTTGGAAAAGGGGTCTCTTGCCAAAAATAGTTTGAGAATCCCTGTATTAAAGCATCAGATGAATTGTTTATATTTACCTTAAAATCTCTTAAAACCTCTTTTTATACCTAAAATACGAATGGTTATATAAAAATTTCTCGAACTATGAAAGCAAATCAGTTCAGTCCTGTAAAGTTTCTCATCATCATCATCAACAGACTGCGGCACGGCGACAGTCCACCTAACCCGATCTTCGGCTTCACGCATCTAGTCCCTGCCATCCGCCCTGTGCAGATTGTCGCACCTTCTGGCCGGGGCAGTCCCACACTACGTTTGCTGAGACGCGGTCTCCACTTTTCAGAATGTCGGATCTTCACACACACGAGAACAGCCCATTGCCACTTTAGTTCACTAATTCGAAAGACTATGTCGGTTACTTTGGTTCTCTGGCGGATTTCTCATAACTTTCTCACAAGTAATGATAATTAGGCAGACGATATTTAATATTACCTGAGATGAGTTATAACCCATCCCAGACAGTTATTAGTTAGTTATTGTTAAATACCCCATTATGAACTAGTCACATTAAATGTACAAAAATTATTGCAGTAAAAATAACAATGATTGTAGTCGGACAGATGATAGAGACAGGCGACAGACAGGCGACAGACAGGCGACAGACAGGCAACAGACAGGCGAAAGAGACAGGTCTGATTGAACTCCTTGAAATAGACAGCTGACCGATGAGAGAGACAGGCGACATAGACAATCTCACTACTGGTTATTATTTTTTTTTGTATGTGAAGTACGTACAAGTTGTTACTGCCATAATTTTTTTTTCTTTTGATACATACCTCTGAGCCTGCTATTTTCAGGCAGTGATTTGTACAAATAATCCATGGCGACTCTAGCTCGCTTACACAAAGCCCCATTACCATTATTGTTGTCCTTCAGTTTGTCCAATTCGTTTATCACGCGCCAAGGAATCAATAGAGCTGGTTGTTCTGTGTAACCTGAAAATATAATTTCCCTGGAAACGCTGATAGCAAAAGGAAAGATGAGAGAGAAGCGAAGAAGAGAAAATAGAATTTACACTTAAAAAAATACACTATTGTAGCAATATGAGTAAAAAGTAAAAGAAACAACCTTTAAATAATATAATAATCTGGATTACATTTAATTAAAAAAAAAGTGATTAACCCTTAATTTGGCAGAAAAAAAAAACTTTTTTCTTTTTTTACTAATAATATTTGAGTTGCCAAGTAATTTAAATTAATAGCCATAAATAAATTACAAATATGAACTACTTGGATTTTTTCAAAGTTTTTGTTCGTTGTAGCAGACATATGATATTAAGAGTTAATATGTGTCAATTATTTATTTGAATAATAATAAAAAACTTATGACCCAATAATCGATTTAAATTTCATTGCCTTAACCTATAGTAATGAAAGACACCGATACATTTGCCACTGCAGTTAATTGATAATACATACCCACGCTAATGTGTATTTGTACGTAAACGAGCATGAAAGTGTACGTATGTACGTGCATGAGTGTGAGCGCGATTCAAGTATAATAATTTAAAAAAAAACTAAATACAAACCTTTGATATGGGAGTTCAAAACGGTTTTTATAAAATTAAGTTCATGTATAAATATATTTGTATCAACAACCAGGACAAAATTCTCTGGTATGTGAGTAACACTATATTTCACTGTATTTTCAGGTACAACTATGTTCATCTGAAACAAACAAATTTTTTCTATCAGTTTATCATCATCACCAATATTTTCAGCCAGCCTCGCTTTAGAGGTGTTCCCTTAATCCCAACGCAGGGAAATTAGAGATCACAGGTTAGTTTTGATTACTCAGGTAAATTGTACTACCTGTCTACTGACATTATGTGGAAAAAATATTCTGTGCTGAAAATTCCACAGCAATTTGTATAATATGTTAATGATGTTATAGAGAAATTTGTATTATATGTTAATGATGTTACACATCATTTTTTATAATCACCGGTGGCCATAAAGAATTTCACATCAGAGTCTAATATGAGTCTAAGATGAGTCTAATACACCTAAGGATGCCTTGTACAGAGACTTGACAGAGAGATTACAGAACTCAATCCACTTCGATTCCGGCACACGCTCCCAGCTTCCTCCACACTCATCCATCCTTCTTCTCACATTCATCGTAGCGAAACGAGTGGCGAACCACATCGCTGACATTTTTTAACAAATTAGATATTAAAATTCGCGCCTCGTGTCAAGGCGAAATGTACTGTTGATATTCAAAAATGGTAGTGTAACACATTAACAATGTTAGTGACCATAATAAGGTGCTGCAGGATTTGCTGCCGGTCTTTCTCATTAAGAATTAGAGTTTAGACTTGCAATTACTTATACACTTCTTGGCAAACACATAACATCCTTTTTCTGATTTGTGTTTACAGATTTTAGCAAAGTGAGCTTCATTGGCCATATTTATGATGGGTAAGCTTTGGTCTTGACTACCAATTGGTTCAGTGGCGTGGCCCCCCGTCCACAAAATCAATGGTAGCGGGTTCGATCCCCGCATCGAAATAAATATATGTATGGTCCACAGATATTTATTCAGAGTCTGGTAATCTCACCAATACACATTGGACAAGCATAGTGGTTTAACATCCGTTTCTCCAGAAATGTAGAAGTCTTTACTCAGCATTGAGACATATATGGGCTGTGAAAAAAAAGCTTTGTTCTACAATTAAACATAATGGAATTTATAAAAATGTAGCAACAGCTAAAACATAATAACAGAGTACCTCTTTTATATCCTCAACCTCCATTGATTCAGACCCACTGTCTATGCCAATACTACTATCCTTTGTACTATCATATAGACTTGAGTTCTGGCTACTAGTTATTTCTTCATTCTCTATAGTAAAACTTCTTTTTAGTGCCTCCATACGATCCTTGGCAGACTTAAATTTCTTGATATTACTTTCATCAGGAACAGTGGTTTTATGAGTCAGTTTCGATTTCATTGCTGACAACAGTTTATCAGCTATGGAAAACTGTAGTGGTGTAGCTGGATGCTTTATAGCAGAATACTCAGGCATTTTATTAGAAATGCCTTCAACTATGTCACTATAAAAAGTGTCTTTATGCTTTTCTTTCTGATCATATTTTTCTGGCAATTGAGCTTTCATTGAAGATAAAATTTTGTTAGCTGTGAGAAACTGAGAGTGTAAAGTACCTTGTCCATTATCATTGCTGGGTGACTGGGATGTTGAAGAAAATTTGGAATCATTAAGATTTGGGCTTTTGTTTCTAGTTTGTGTTTCTTGAGAGTTGCATTTTTTGCTTGTTGTTTTCTTTTTTGATGGAGATACAATATTTAGTTTGTCTTCTTGTTTTGCTTCTGAATTTAATTGTTCTCTGAACTTCGCTAACTTTGCATTGGCGGAGTTTTTAGTAGTATTACATTTCTTTGGTAATTTATTGTTACTTAAGTTTGTAATATTACAATTTGAATCTTCTCTCTTTGATAATTTGGTTTTACTTGAGTTGGTATTATCAACATTCTTTGGTAATTCAGTTTTACTCAAGTCTGCAGTGTTACACTTTGGCACATCATCCTTTGGTGGTCCTTTTCTTTTTGCTACTGCAATTAACCGGGGCACAATAGTTTCTATGAAAATGAATATTTAAATATTGTTAGTGAGAAAGGACATAGATATGCCAGCAGTATTCCAACAATCTTTCTAATATAATCTAATGAGCTCTCACAATAACTTTTTACAAATCTTGAAATAATATAGATCATTTTGTATAAAAGTCAACTGTTAATATAAATTCCCATTTTTCCCTAAATACAATCACACAAGCTTAAAAGCACAAGTACATTTTATTGGTCTATCAACCTCACTTGCTCATAAAGTGAAATGGAAAATTAACTAGTCAGCTGTTCATTGCCTGTTCATATGTCATGCCTCATATTCTATTTTTTGCTATTCTCATTATCCTATCTATAAAACCTCTGACCTAAAACTGACCAAAGTCATTTTTTAACAAGCTTTTCCACCATTCCATGCAAGTGGTAGAGCCACTCTGCAGACAAATACTTTGTCAAGAATGGCATATTATTTATTTGTAGCATAAATGGGCCAGCTCACCCAGGGACATACTACACTCCTGCAGAAAACAGGCATGATGTCAACTTAGCTACCACATTTCGTCCGGTGAGCGGTTGAGTTCTAGAGGCCCAACACCCCTCCCCCTCCCCATCCCATAATGAAAATTTCCTTAAAGGCCTGAAACACTTCTGCACTGCCTATGGCACTGCAGATATTTATGGGTGGCGTTGATTGCTTTCCATAAGGAGACACACCTGCTTGTTTGCCTTCCCATCCCATAAAAAGCTACAGACTGCTTTTGTTAGAAAAATCATCATCTTCAGCTTCTGGCAGTGCTTAAAAAAGACCTTCACCAAAGCATACCACTTAACTAAATCTTGAATCTACACACATGTAGTTTTTGTTAGTCACCATGTGCAGATAATCTTCTTATGTATCACTCTCCACTTTAACACTTCCATCCTTCAACAGATATAATCAGCCATAACATTATAAAACAGTTTGCTTACTTATCAGTGACTAGGTCACCAATGAGTAACTTCATTTCAAATCATATCCACTAAAAGAATTCTAAATATTACCCTCTCCATAGTTCTCTGAGCAACTTTTAATTTATGGAGCAATTATGAATATAGGCAAGAAACATTGTTCAAACACATTCATCCTCAGACTTAGAACTTGATAAGAAATATGTTTCACTTAAGACCAATGTTAGACAGAAAGAAACCCAAAGATTTTGTCATAAAAGCAACCCATAATCAATCAGATTGCATTGTATTCTATATACAATCCCATTTTAAATTGCAATTTACATATAAAATTCATTTTCAATAATGTTTACCCTTACTACATTTCTGTTCAGATGAGCCATCAGCATAGCTGTCGTTTTTGCGCTTAACTGCCTTTTTGCAAAGCACCTCTTCTTTCTTTGAATCCTGACATTTTGCTCTTCCTTTTTTCGACTTTTTTCTCATGTTACAAGGTTTTTCGATATCCTTGAAATAAAAATATTTCAAATTATCACCACAAGCTTCTTATAGATTTAATGCGATTAATGAATTTATGTTTGTCACCAACACTTCTTAATAATAATAATAATCGTGGGTACTTTAAGCATTTAAAATAAATTCACAAATTACCTCTGGTTTGGTCCACGAAGATTTTCCTGTTTTCTTGTTAAAAAAATATTTCTTTCCAGGGATAGATTTCGAGTTGCAAACAACCCATCCATCGGGAAGTTTCATATCTTCTTTATTAGATTCCATGATCTCAACTATTTGCGAATAAATTTCGAAAATTATTTTATGGTCATTATATATATTTGTTTTCTAATTGCACTTACCTACATACAAAAATAAATAAATGTCTATTGAATCGAACTGTTCAAAATCGATTAAAACTAAATAATCGATTCAAAACATTAATAAGCATATACAACGGTCGCGTAATTTTTTTATAAGTACTTTTTAATATTGTCTGTTATATTAAGATTTAAGGAAAACAACACTTTATTCTTTTGACAATAATTATTTATACTTCATATATCTACGAAAAAATTTACTACAAATATGTAACATAAAGGTCAATAGTTACATCTATTTTATTTAATTTATTTATATTTTCAACAAATTAGGTATATTAATTTCGTCTTAGTGAATCCCACGAGCCGCAAGGGAGGATGGAGATCAGCCCCAGCAGAGCCCTGCATGTTGAGGTAAGGCACCATAGTACCCGGGGGAAACCGATCCCGGGACGGTCGACACGCTTGCGACTAGGCTCGCCCCTAGTCACGCATCCATTGGCACGGCAGACCGTGGATTGGCGTAGAGGAAGGGAAAGGATAGAGAAGAAAGGAAATGCGGATTGGGGGGGTTACCAGACTCGGAATAAATATTTATAAATCCATATCTATATTTATTTCGATGCGGGAACCGAACCCGCAACCATTGATTCCGCGGGTGGAGGGCCCCGCCATTGAGCCAATCGGTCGGTTTGATTTATTTATGCCGTAATAAATTAAAACAAGTGATGTATAAGTCCAAATGCCAGCTGCATCTAGTTGAGTAAACAAAGTATCGTTAAGTAGCGCTACGACGCGCTCTTAAAGAAATATGATATCATGATATGAGAACATATGACAATTGTTTTCTTTTTTTCATTTTGTTAAATATATCGTGGTCTGGCACAATTATGTATTTTATTTCATACTATAAAAAATGGAGAAAATTTCCATTATATCTAGGTCGTAAATATATGAAAAATATATTTAACCTTTATTAAATTTTTAAGAATAATTTATTGGGGCACTACGTAACAATTAACCTTACTAATCACGCTGACTTCGAAAGGAAACGGAGGACGTTGGCAATAAGATGTAATAACCTGGCATGAAAGTTTACACGTTGTAGTGAAAAAGCTAAAATAACTTTGTTTCAAGCATACTGCCAAGTCTTCCACACATGCTGTTTGATTTTAACTCGTACCCAATAGCAATTTTTATATCTAATTGGATATAGCTAGTGAAATAAAGGTACTTTTTTGTTAGCCGGGTGCAAGCGAAAAATCGCCAAATAAAGTAGAATTCCGCCAAATTTCTTACAACGTAACCTAACCTTTTTTCCAAAAGGTGTAAACTTTTTTCTCATGTATTATCAATGAACTATAAAAAGTTTACACCTTCTATCTAGTCTATCCGCTGCAAGGAAGTTATACCCAACCTTTTAGTATAGGTCCCTTGATACGTCGTCGACTGTTTCTTAACGTCGACCGTCGAAGTCTTTCTCGATTCGACTAGTTTATCGATGAACCATAAACTAGTCTATCGTTGACGACTAAAACAATTTCTCAGCTCCTAATGGTAACCCCAAAACTGCGCAATTTTTGACATTTGTTTGTCATGTTCTTGAATAAATCTTAAATAATTCTTGTATAATAATATATTTTAAGATGGAGAGGTTCATAAAAATTGGTAAAACGCTTCGAAACAATTGGAAAAAATCTGTAGTTGGCGTAATTGCTCTCTACTATGGTGCTTCTACAGTAAAAGAAAGATATGAGTAAGTACCTACTATTTTATTTATTCCACTGTACAATTGATATTAAATTTATTTAATGTAATATTGTTTAAAAGACATGTATAAAATGGAACCAAAATGTCTTATATATGCATTGTTTATAATATAAATTAGTTACCAAAGGAAATTTGGTTTAGTAAATGTAGTAAGTTTATTTTGATTAATTCACAAAACTAACAAAATTAATTTTATAGAATCAACATATTAATGCGTGCAGCGTGCAAGGAGGCAGCGAAATACGGTGATGCCCTAATTCCTATGGAAAGAAACCCAACTTTGGTCACTGTTATATTGAATCCAGTAGCAAACAAAAGAAAAGCTAAAAGAGATTTTGAAAAATATTGTGAACCACTGCTTCATCTTGCTGGATTGCAGGTAGTATACATCTAACAATAATTGTTTAATATTAATATTTAGAGATCAAGGTTAAAAGACCAAGATTTGTATGATATTACCATGTTAAAATAATTATATAAGATATTTGTCTGCAGCATGGCTCACTTTTTATTATATATTTCACTTTCACAGTTCCTTGTTTAACAACAGTTTTCAGGGATTGTATTCAGTGAAATAGAGCACTTTATGCTATAGGATAGTTTTGCCCAAACAAAACTACAGATTGTTTATAAGCACTCTATAAAAAATTTACTATGGAAATAATTTAATGTTATGTTTACAATATATAGACCCATTTTCATCTTATATAGGCTTAAAAAGATAATGGCTACTACATAAATAGGTTCTGTCAATATAGAGTTGCTTTTGCATTTTTATCTTCCTTGGTTTATACTTACCTTTTTATAAAGCAGTAGTAGAAACTAAGTGTTAAATGAGTGATATTTTACAAATATAATACACTACTCTATATCACATAAATAAAGAATTCAATATTCAAGGCCCCAAATAAACCAAAATCAATTATCATCATCAATACAGCTATAACAGCTCACTGCTGGGCATTGACTTCCCACAAAATTGATGGGTGTTGCTACAATTGCCACAAATACACATATGTATATATATTTTTTAACTATAAAGCAAAGTTAACATTATTGAAGTATTTGACAATCATGTTAAAATTGTTTTTAATTTTGCAGGTGGATGTGATACAAACAACATCGGAGGGCAATGCTAAAGAAATAGTGGAGACATTGCGCGGTACTGAAGCCATCATAGTTGCTGGTGGTGATGGAACATTTTCTGAAACTGTTACAGGTATGACATGTATAGAATTCAATGGTGACCACAAATTCTGTTAACAGGTCTATTTTTATCATGAATTCTCTAAGTTTTATACAAAATTTAAGCCTAAAACATACTATATACTACCGCTCAAAAGTATTTGGCCACCCAGTAAAATACATTTTGTAAAAGTTCGAATGAGTGAAACATACGTAAAGTACTTTATAATTATTTGAACTATTTATTAACAATATTTTAGACATTATATATATCACAGTTTTTAAATTTTAGACTCATCATATGTTCATCTATGTTTTTAATGGTGGCCTCACAAAGCTTCGGCAAACTAGCTACTCATTTTTCCAATGTTGTATTGGTTATCTTCTGCAGTTCGTCTTGCAGTTTTCGCTACAAGTGTTCCTGAGATATAAGACAAAATTGCACACTTGTCTATACAGCTGATCTCACAATAGTTCTATTGGGGTTAAGTCTGAGAACTGTGGAGGCCATATTATGAGTTTCAATACATTTTGTTCTTTTCCTCTTAAAAAATTTTTGCAGTCTTGATATGTGTTTATGATCATTATTCTGTTGAAATATAAACTTTGGACCAATTAAACAGATTCCTTAAGCCACTGCACTATTTTCTTATGTTTTTATAACTTTCTTTTTTAATATTCCTTGAATACATACAAGATCTCCAATAGCGGAGCCACCAAAACAGCTTCTTAACACCACATACCTTCCGCCACATTTAACTAAATTCACAGTACAAACGTCATTCACCCTTTCGTTCGACTGTCGCCATACAAAAATTCTTTATTTGGATCCAAAACCTTCATAGTTTGATTTTTCCGCCCAGAGGACTTAAAATCTCACAATTATTTTTACTGGATTTATGAAGACTGATTATTATGCCTCTGATCTCTTGGGAATGTTCCTTAGTTGTACCCAAGTGTAAAATAAGAAATGTTATTAGACTTTTAATGTTGAAATACGGAGAATGTGTTCTGGTCAAATGACATTGAATAAGTAACGTAATAATATTTCTAGTAGTTATACTATGTTTCAGTTATTTTTATTTGTCAATAAATTTATGTAACTCATTTTTAGGTATACTGAGAAGAAATGATGATGCAAATCAATTCCCACTAGGCATTCTACCTCTGGGTCGTACAAATAGCCTTGGAAATAGTCTCTTCCCTGGTGGAAAAGGAGTTGACAAAGTAAAACAGTTGATAGATGCTTGTATGGCTGTAATCAAAGGAAACACAGTATGGAAGGATGCATTAAAAATAGAACCAATGGCCAATGAAGAAGAAGCAACAGGAAGACCAATTTATGCAATGACATCCTTAGAATGGGGAGCATTCAGAGACACCATGGCAAGAAAAGACAAATACTGGTTCTATGGACCTTTCAGAGAATATGCAGCGTATATTTTCAATGGGTATAAGGAATCTCTTAACTGGAATTGCAGTGGAGTTATAAAATATACACCTCCTTGTGCTGGGTGTAGTAATTGCATCAGGAAAAGACCAGAAGTGAAACGAAAATGGAGTTTTTTTATGCCTACAACACAAAGTGTTTCACAAACAGATCCTTCAACTGTTGTTAACCCAGATTGCATGACAACACAGGAGTTGTGTTTTAAGACCAGTGATTTTAGAATATATACTCATAACTTTAAAGATTCACCAATTCCCTCATTGAGTATTGTACTAGGAAAGAATAATTACAGTTATGTAGAGTTTGTTTCTGAAGGCTGGAGACATTTAAAAGGGATTGAAGGAGATGTAAAGGTTATAGAAGCACGGACCGTCGAACTTCTGCCGAAGACATCAGGACCTGAAGCTATAATCAGTATTGATAATGAGGATTTTGAAGCAAAACCAGTTAAAATAACATTATTACCTAAGATTGTAAAGTTGTTTTGTAATCCAAATAAAGTTAATATTTAAATATTATGGCTACTTATTTGGCACATAAGTTGAATTTAAACTTTGTAATCCTTAGGTTTTTGCAATACAATCTTAATTTTTTTTAGATTTGTAATAAGCCATACTGAAATTGAGATAATGGAAAAAAATAAGAAGATTTGGTTTGTTCATTATAGTTTATATGCATATATGTTTTATTTACATAAAAAGGTAACAGTAACAATATCAAATTTTCTTAAATTAGTTAATAATATTAACTAATTTAAGATTGGTTGTCAAACTAAAAAGAAAATATGATATAGAAATATATTTTAAATGACTACAAAAACATTTAGTGTCTGTGGAGAAATTTAAAGCATTATCTGTCTTGTGTATTCCCAAACAAAGATGGCGGCTGTGACGTGTACGTTCAGAGATCTTACTACACCTTGTTGTGGAATCTCTACGCAATGGTCCATCAATGGTAGCAGATCACATGGTATCCCTTCCTTTTCGTGTCTGAAAAGATTATTGACCATCAGATATTTAATGGATTCGTCGAGGCGTTACTTTGCGGAAATCCATCACTATATGGATAATCAAAAGTTTTACTTAGCTAAGATCCGCGACAAGCAAAACAATAACAGAAAATTAATAATGTGTGTTTTTCTGTTGGGTTTAGTGGATTTATTTGGAACTTAAACCAAAAACTTACCGAAAATCGGCCATCAATTCTCCACCCACCAACCACTACACACAACACCAAACACACATTATCACTTTTCCATCTTGTAAATGACACGTGTTTCGCCCCAACACGAGGCATCTACAGGTATAGTAGACTACGGAAGACAAAAGTTTTCGGTTGTGATACATGATTTGGGTAAGTCAGCTTAGTGTAAAGCCAAACCGAATGGCAATGAGCTGGTCATATTTTTAACCTTAATCTAAACCAAGTTGCCGAAGTTCTATTATAAATATATAAATTTTCTAGTTTAATTATATTTGATAAATATTTTTTTTTAATTTTAAAATTTAATTTACCACATAAATATCAAAAATTATTTCTTTTAATCAGGTAGATTCTACTGACAAGATAATAAACTGAATATAACTGATGATTGAACTATGCTGCACTCACCCAAGTAAAAGAACTGTTTTTTTGGCGAACTTAAAGTTTTGAAGTTGGCAGCTGGTAGAAGTTTGTTCTGCGGCTACCACTGAGTAGCCTTCTTCCTTCTTCCTCATCAGATATCCCTTCAATTCCTTTGGTCTAACCTCCTCCACATTTACCCACCTTTCTGCTGACACACTAAATGGTATTGCAAAATCAGCAGTGTTAATAGACCATAACTTCAATCAAGCAAAAATTATCATCAACCGACAATCTGGTTCCATTACCGCACAACTCGCCACAAGGAAAAGATCCATCCCCACCATCTGGATGAGTGGCGATCCACTTCGGTGTATTTTTCTAGAAACTTCTTTCCACGCACCACTACCCTGTTGAACCAGCTACCTCTAGCAGTGTTTCAGAACCGATGCGACGTTGGAACTTCAAAAAAGCCTACACAATTCTTAAAGGCCGGCGACGCTTTTAAAACGCATGTGGCACTACGGATGTGTGTGAGCGGCGTTGATTGCTTTCCATCAGGTGAAATGCCAGCTCGTTTGCCTTAGAAAACAATTACAGCAGAGAACGATGATGACGAGATATCGATGGACTAAGGTTTATTCCATAAAGGGAGAATTGGCCAATATTTTTCAGTCCACAAATGTGTAATTGGTGCATGGGTCACCTCACAAAATCAGTCATTTTATACCGCTCACTATATTCATCTATTAGCGCTGCCGATTAGGGGTTATCCATTAATTACGAGGGAGGGAGTTAAAAAAATGCTACACCGTCTATTTAGAGACGAGTCATACGTAGCGTGACGTCAAATGAAATGTATAAATCTCTAAACTTCAACGAAAAAATAAAATAACAACAATACTATCTATATTTATAGAAAATATATAAATGAAGAAGAAGACCGGAAGAGGAAGACCACGAAAAACGTACCTTGACCAGATTACTGAACTTTTTAAGAAAGGCCAGGTCAAGAGTACCCTCAACCGGCGGGCTTGCATGAGGAGAATAATGAGTGTGGAGGAAGCAAGGGAAGTATGCCGAGATCGTAGCAGATGGAGATCTGTGGTCTCTGCCTACCCTTACGGGAGACGGGCGTGACGATATGTATGTATGTATGTATATATAAATGATTTTGGAAGTCTTATTTTAATTTAATAATTTCTGAACGTAAACTTGCGACGTCACAAGCGGAAGTCGCGCAAATCTGACTTCTCCCTTGTGACGGACGTGTTCAAAAACCATGAAATTTGTGTGAGCCATGACATATCATATACATCTTATATATCATATACATCTTTGACAATTTACGGCCGAATTAATTAATAAAATCAGGGAAATGATGAACCAAATGGTGCAGTGACGACAAATAAAAATATACATTTTTGGCCACGGACAATTGGCTAAGTGGCGTGTCGGATCGGAATCTCATGTATGGCCTGCAGATATTTATTCTGAATCTGGTAACCCCGCCAATACGCATTGGACAAGCGTGCTGGGTTAACGTCCATTCCTCCAGAAAGTTGTGGGACAGAGTATATATAGGCTGTGAAAAAAAAAAGAAAAAAAATATATTATACTTATTACCTTAGCCCTTGAAACTGTTTGTCCTGCAAATGTCGAAGACTGTCGACCACGTAAGTCTTAACACCGAAGACTTCGCTGGTGCGTGCCATCCCACCCAAATTTGGTAGCTTGTCTATCAAAGACGCCACTAATATAAGCTCACTTTTGCTGATTTTCTGTTAAAATTTGAGATATAGTCATGTTATACAAAAATAATATTTAACTATTGTATTATAAAATAAATGACTTAAATAATTATTGGTTCCGGAGATTACTACCGATTTTTTTATATTAAAACTACAACAGTGGCACAATACATCATTAAACTTAAATAGTATAAACTAACTGCCCGCCCCGGCTTCGCACGGTTGGTGTACCTAATGAAAACATAGATATAATCTTCCGTTTAGAAACAGAATTGCAATTAAAATACAAAAATTTAATCATACGTACATACTTTATTGTAATACAAAAGAAACGATAATTGAATAAGAATGAATGTCAAAGTATCAATACTGACATTTATTTTGTTAATTATAGTAATAGCGCCATTTTAAGTTACATTGCGGTTTAAAATGACAGAAAGGGAAAAATTGTTTGCAACATATTATTATAAACTTAACCTAAGAAAAAAACTAAATCACATGAGAAGACATTTAGAGATTTTACGATGGGGAGTGCTACGAGGAAATATTTGAATTATTGTCTATGGTGGAGCAGACGTCTATGGATGGCGATGATTGGTTACCATCAGATGACAAGCTTGTTAATGGAACGTTTGCTTATTAATAGAGTCAGGCGTTACTTTGCGGAAATCCATCACTATATGGACAGTCAAAAGTTTTACTTAGCTAAGATCCGCGACAAGCAAAACAATAACAGAAAATTAATAATGTGTGTTTTTCCGTTGGGTTTAGTGGATTTATTTGGAACTTAAACCAAAAACTTACCGAAAATCGAGCATCAACTCTCCATCACTTTTCCATCTTGTAAACGACACGTGTTTCGCCCCAACACGAGGCATCTTCAGGTATAGTAGACTCTACGGTAGACAACCGAAATGTGACTTTTCGGTTGTCTACCGTACCGTGGGTGGAGAGTTGATGGCCCATTTTCGGTAAGTTTTTGGTTTAAGTTCCAAATAAATCCACTAAACCCAACGGAAAAACAGACATTATTAATTTTCTGTTATTGTTTTGCTTGTCGCGGATCTTAGCTAAGTAAAACTTTTGACTGTCCATATTGTTCATTTGCTTGCTTATCCTATAAAATAAATTATGTGCTTAAATTCCACTACCTTACTACCAAACCTACCCTAGCGTCCAATATAGTTTTATTTTTACCAAAGAACAAAGCTAAACATTACTTTAAAAGCCGACAACAATTTAACTATGCCTTGTTTAGTGTTGCAAATGTCTATGGTTAGCGTTAATTGCTTTCCAAATGTGTTGCCTACACATTTGTTCATTTGCTTTTCTATATCATTAGAAAAACCAACAATTTTTTAAAATATTACAGTAAGACGACCGATTGGCTCAGTGGCGGGGCCCTCCGCCCGCGGAGTCAATGGTCGCGGGTTCGATTCCCGCATCGGAATAAATATTTATATGGATTTTTAAATGTTTATTCCGCGTCTGGTGACCCCCCCCTATCCTTTCCCTTCCTCTCCGCCAATCCAATTGGTCTACCGTGCCAATGGATGCGTGGCTAGGGGCGAGCCTAGTCGAAAGCGTGCCGATCGTCCCGGGGTCGGGCTCCCCCGGTGACTATGGTGCCTTACCTCAGCATGCAGGGCTCTGCTTGGGCTGACCTCCATTCTCCCTTGCGGCTCGTGGGATTCACTAAGACGAATTTAATATACCTAATTTGTCGAAAAATGACGGCGACGTGGTTCGCCACCCGTCACGTCCTGATTCTCACGAGGGCGAAAAGCGACCAATGACGAGTCGTTTCGCTGCGATGAATGGCAGCGGATGGAGCTCTGTGGTCTCTGCCAACCCCTGCGGGGGATAGGCGTGAAAATATAAAAAAAAAATATTACAGTATATAATATTCATTTTTTCCCTATGATATTTAAACTTTAAATTCCTTACCTTTTCACTATCACATATGTGTATATCATTCATATTTTTCCACGGAACATATTTCTTCTGTATTGTTCCCATTGATTCTTCATTGTGCACAGTTCTATCATCTTCTGTTTCAAAAACACAGTTAAATACATTTTCATCATTATTCGGATACTTTGCCTTTTCAATTGTTAAAGTATCTGTTGAATCATTTCCATGTAAATTGGTTTGAATATTGTTAAGAATATTTCTTATAAAGTCTATATCAATATTTTCATTGATGTACATTTCGCAGACCCTTGGCAAAAAATAGAGAATAATATGTGGAGAAAAATTTATGACCATATCAAATTCATTCACAAAATAGTCATTTTTAAGTTTCACAAAGCTTTTATCTTCTGCACTCTCTTCAAATGTATTTTTAATTATTAAATATGTAAATTTGTATTTGTCTAATTTGTCCTTGTCGCTTTCGTATAATTTCGCTGCTAGGTATTGAGCGATTAATCTGACATTAAAAACTTGACCCATAGTATGATTTAATAATGTATCCATGACAAATTGTTTTTCATCTTCTGTAAGAGTTCCGCATAGAATCCTGTGTTTAGCTAACCAATATAAAATCATAAACTGGGATGTTATTGGAACATTCTTCGTATTGAACTGTTGAATCATTTCTTTACTTAGAGCTATATTCTGAAAAATTAAAATAACTTCACTATCATAATCATCTAAAACAGACGTAACAGTCCCTTACTGGGCATTGGCCTCCCTAAAAAATGAGAGGTGTTATTGTAATTTCTACACTTGGCAGCAGGACTGGGGATCACAGATCAATTTTTATTTCTTTGATAAGCGATATAATTTATGATCAGGAGATCTGCTTGCTTGTTTCTCTGCTTATATAAATTTAGGGACCAAACCATATAATTGACAACATAATTATCTGAGAGCAATGTTACCACTTTCGGAGTCAATGGTCAATTCCCTATGGAATAAATGAAAAATAAAATGGATAAATGCCTTAGACAAGCGTGCTAAATAAACGTCAATTCTTCCAGAAACGGGGAAGTCCCGTGGCCAGCCAATAAAATAAAAATTTACCTTGAAATAAAAATACAGGGCTATACACCACTCCAAACAAATCTTGACACTTTGCTGATGAGGTAGCATGCCTAATAAATCCATGCACCAATGCACAATCTTGTACAAATTAACCTTCCTTGTCTTCAGCAGTATTAGAATTATAACTTGCATTGCAGTCAGTAGAGTTCTATGTAGGTGGGAGTTACCATGGTATCGCTTTTTGTTCTTAAACATTTCATTCACTTTGTTTATGATAAACGATACTACTGTATCTAAAATTTCAGGATTATCTATCTTGCTCAGTGTGCAGTATGAAAGATATTGAATGTGGAAGTTAAAAGGTGTGATGTTACTGAAAAAATATTTTAAAAAATGTTAAAATTGTAGTTCAACTTATAACGAATAAAATATTGAGTGAGTTTTGCTATTACACTTCGTTCGGTAAGCGATGTGACCCGGTGACGAAACACCACTCGGTCCCACCCATTATCTTTCCATACCTACCCTCCTATTATCCTTCATATTATAATAGTGATTAGGCGCTAGCCCCGAGACGAGACCTGCTCACAATGCGCTAGCACCGAGACGAGATCTGCTCACGGCGCGCTCGCCGCAAGACAAGATCTACTCACATCACACTCGCCGAGAGATGCGCTCTTTACAAGAAAACACCTGTGTGCCCTTGTTATTTTAGATGTCCTGACCGGTCGTGGTCGCTTACTATCAGGTGATCCACTCTTTGCCCATTTATTCCATTAAAATAGAGCTTATTATACTTCCGTTGACACAGGCCAACAAGAAAGTCAAACTCAACCGCAATCAATCATGAATGTGAAACATCATGTCTATATAACACATTCATGGATTCCAATTCTCTTCTGCAAAAAAATTTCAATCAGAAATCAATGTACAACTTTTCACCTTCTTTTAGTATATTAAATAATTTCTCCATGAATGTATAAGTTCAAACTGATTTTTATGATGATAATGTCCCGCCTGAGATTATGGAAAATGCTATTTGATTTTCTTATAATAAAATAAAAGAAGGGATTATCATTCATTATTCTTACCTATGATCACTTAATCCATACTTTGCCAAATGTTGAATCGTTATTATTAAGTTGTCTGTAATTCTGAAAAATAAATTTATAATATACATACATACATATCATCACGCCTGTTTCCCGTAGTGCTAGTCAGAGACCACAGATCTCTAACTGCATACTTCGGCATACTTTCCTTGCTTCCTCCACACTCATTACTCTCTCATGAAGCTTGTCGGTGAAGGATACTCTTCACCGGGTCATTCTTAAAAATTTCGACAAAGTGGTCAAGGTATATTTTCCTTCGTCGTCCCCTACCGACCCTTACATCCACATACGCAACGTAAATATACATTACAATCAATTAAAGAAAACATGTAAAGAATACATAATTATTAATTAGAAATTAGTCAACAAATTCTGCGTACATAAAGCCTATAAAATGACAAAAGAAAGATTGGGATTATCAGGTAGATTCTGCTGCTCATCTACTACTATTTACTCTTATAGCCCGCCTCAATCCAAACCATATATATCAGTGGGCAACAATGGCCAAATTTTCGTAAATTAAGAGAAATAGAAAATATCAGTACTATATAATAAAATGAAATGTTACCTGTGATCTCTTCTGGGTAATGGTGCAAAAAGTAATATTTCACACAAGACATATGTTATTTGACTAAACTTGGAAATATCTCGATTGCTCAGTTGTCTTGTTAAAAAATACAATGGTGTATTTTTAATTAGGCCAAATTCAATTATTTTACTGCAGTATAGTATGACTGTATTGTTATAAACAGGTCTATTTAGCAAACAATCATCAGTTATAACATTGATAAACTCCTCAATGCATGTTACATACTGATTATTGGATTTCAGTTCCTCAATTTCATTCCACATTCTATTTAGGAAGAGAGATACATTAAAATTTTTCTCTTCTAAAATGTTTGAAATAGTTATTTTAAAAATTTTCAGTATCCATTTTAGACAACCGTATCCCCCACTCTCTGTTGCCTTATTAATATATTCAATTAAATGATCTATAGTTTTTGGCTTATTATATTCTAATAATGAATACAAAATTTCACAGTACTTCTCATATACAACATTTTTAAGCCTTCCATTGTTTATTTTGCAGTGTGACACATCTGTTTCTAATTTTAGTGGCAGTTTAAAGAATTGTTCTAAACTTAGGATTTCATGCTTATAATATTCATTCATAAGTGGACTTTCTAATAGAACACATAAGATATATACTGCAAAAACTTTCTTCTCTACATCCACACTTTTATCGTCAAGCATAAAAATGCATGATTTATATAATTGTAAAATAACTTCTATCACATTACAATCACTTAAAGAAGTGAACATTGATTTAAGTCCAACTAAAAGAATGCTGATTTTGTCCAGACCTAAATTTACATCACTTCGTAGTATGGATATCAGGTACTCTAACACAGTCTTATATGATGATCCTGTTATCATGTTTATACTCTCCAAAACTGGATTGTCTTTCCTTAAAGTCTTGCTAAATATATGAGTGAGGCATATAACATCATTAAAACATGTAGTTGGGTCAGCATATTGCCTATTGTTGATATTTTGTACATTCATTATCATTCTGTTTATCAAGCTTAAGAATTCTGTAACATTTATTGCATGAGTTTGAATATAAAAGAGTCCAAAATCTATATGTTTTGGTTCTGTAGCTATCAATTTAAACAAGGAATTTATTTCATCATTTTGTATTAGATGATTTTCTTTTAAATATAATATGAATGGATTAATGTTTCTGCTCTCTTCTGAAACTGTGTGAAATTGGAAATAGGGATATATGTTTGAATATTCTTCCCAATGGAATCCACGACAACAATTGCCAACAAAATGTGAAATATTCACACATATGGCCTTTCTTATTGGGATATTATTACATGGTAGTTTCACAATATCAATAACAATCTTAAATACGTCAGACTGATTACCAACATACAGCAAATCAACACGAACACTCGCAAGAACTTCGCTTAAATGGTATAATGGTACAGGAGACCACTTAATCTTTGTAATACTTTTGATCACATACATAAGTGAACTAACATTAGATAATGCAATTGATAGATTATTCTTTAGCAAACTGCGTACTTTACTTTGATCAAACAAATATGTATCATTAAAAGCTTCTAAAAGTGTTAGTGCTTCTGATTCTTCATTAATTTTCATCTGTAATCTATATTCTATACATTTAAAACGAACTTGAGTGTTGTCATGTTTTAGGCCCAAATTAAGAGCACAATTCAACCAGCACTGACCTATATCTTTAATAGCTTCAAATAACCGCAATGAAGGCAGAACAATATTACTTTGTTTTTCTTCTAAACTATCTAATAATACAAAAAAATTGTCCCACATTTTCTTCAGATTTTGTTTATTCTTATTTTCCCAAATAAATATAATATTGCTTTGAGATTTTACACATATATCTTTTGTTTGAGTCATTAAATAGTCCAATGCTCTCTTTGCCAGGTACACAGCCATTTTCTTATTTAATGACTCGC
The DNA here is from genome assembly GCA_031353405.1 of Baronia brevicornis. Classification (NCBI taxonomy): domain Eukaryota; kingdom Metazoa; phylum Arthropoda; class Insecta; order Lepidoptera; family Papilionidae; genus Baronia; species Baronia brevicornis. Next base: position 189,598 of record JASFAT010004350.1, read on the forward strand.
TAGTTTCAGTTATCAACCCAGCAAGAATAATTTCCCAAAATTCATGTTCAAACACAATATTTGATTCATACACTACCCCTTTGTCATCTGTAAAGGGAAGGTAATAGTCTGAGAGACAACTCAACACTTTAAGGGCTAATGCTTCATTGGTTTTCATTCGCTTTAGGCAATTCCAAATCCTATCTAAAATATTATAACCATGTACTGCTTTGAACAATCTAGGCACTGTGTTGTTTAAAAAGTGAATTCTAAGTGTTTCATGACAGCAATTTATTATATTTTCTAGTGGTGTTTCTAAAAATGGGAGTGAAATAATACACCTATTGTCTATAATTACATCCAGTATACTATCACATACCTTTAAATACAATAATGTTTTCAGACTTTGGACATCTTCATTGTTCGATATATTGCTTAGTGCTGGTGGAGGAATCTGTATGATGCATAATATTTGTTGTATCAGATGTTCTGACTTACATAAAATACTATCAGTGTTTAAGGAGAGTACAATATTCACAATTTGACATATACTATCCACATTTTCTTCACACAAGTTCTCTATTAATTTAGCAATGAAGGAGAATTCGGTATCATTTTCACATTCTGACCCTTCCTTTACGTTAATTAAATGTTTATACTGCAAAATACGTATTGCATTCATAAGATGTTTATCTGTAAAATTGCTTTTATTCATTATTGTCGCTAAACGCGAATCAACTAGTTCTTCGTCTAAATCAAGTAAATCCATAAAGGATACTAGTTCATCGGCGACGGAATTCATTTTCATTTCAATTTTATACCAGCATGTGTTTTTGTTTACTTTTCACATAGGTATCCATCAAATTAAAATGTTTCTGTCAATGTCAAACTGTCATTTTGAACGTCATAACGTCTACTCTATAACTCTACGCTTTCGACTTTAAATATGAACCAATTTATGTTGGAGTATAAGTTCATACTGATTTTACATTTACTAAACAATAAAAAGTGTTTCTACCATAAATATTTCATAAAACAAAAATGTCTTTTTAATTGGACTGGATGTGCGGTCAATGGTTACGCCATATGAGGTAAATAGAAAAAATTGCTAGGGCTACTATTGTTTCGATAGTATATATGTATCGATAGTAAATAATTATAGGTACTCACTACCTTAAGTAAGTTGCCTGATTATATTTGTGAATATGATTGTTTGCGAAATGAAACTAAATATATTGAGAAGTTCAAATCATAGTTATTATAATTATTAGGAATCATAGAGTATTACAAAAGTTATGTCTTATTTATTTTTTAATCAGTCTCATTAATTTTAAATCACTTTCTCAAATGAGATCCTTTTAATTTAATTGTAGCTACATATTATAAGTTATTATAAATTATATATAAGATCGGGCTAGGTGGCGCGCCTTGGGTGAGGCCTATGTCCAGCAGTGGACTGCCGCGGGCTGATATTGACATACTGACATATTATCATCATCTATCAAATCTTTGAGAATATCATCATTAGTGTAGTGTGACGAACGACGTGCAGGCACCATATTACTTCTCAAAAAAAGCTGGTAATTGGTTGACTTACAGTTTTAACATACGTGCAGAAATTTATTTACAGTCATTTAAATTAACTGATATCTTATTAATGGAGTCGGGCGTTACTTTGCGGAAATCCATCACTATGTGGACAGTCAAAAGTTTTACTTAGCTAAGATCCGAGCAAAACAATAGCAGAAAATTAATAATGTGTGCTTTTTTGTGCTGGATGAAGTGGATTTATTTGGAACTTAAACCAAAAACGTACCGAAAATCGGCCATCAATTCTCTACCCTCTAACCACTATACACAACACCAAACACACACTACCACCTTTCCATCTTGCAAACGTTTATCATTAGTTTCTTCCACCAGCCTCGGTAAACTACCAAAACCGCTTAGGCATCGGGGGCAGAACGTTTTCGCACCGTTACGTTACGTGTGTCGGTGCGATCCTTCGTCCTATACTAACATCAACTTGCCTACCCGTGCGTACGAAGCTGTTCTTTAAAGCGTACGTTCGCTCCCGACTGACCTAAGCCGCGCCGACGTAGTGGCCTTTGACCTTAGAAACTCAGCGCAAACGCGTCCAGATCCAACAGATTTGTATTTGTGCGCTATCCAACACTTCTGCGTGGGGTGTGGATCCGATGTCGCCGTTTCATTTCGTTTTCGCTAGGTCATTTTTGCTCAAGCTCAAATGCACCCAATTCAGAAACCGAGGGCTGCCTTTCAAATTATACATATGGACATAGAAAAAAATGTTCACAAGCGCATCATACAGGATCCAGCCTTTGGACAAGAGTTTTCCACAGTTGCTCCTTTTCTTTTCAGTGGAGTTTAATGAACTAATTTAACACCGCACTAAAACACCCTGGTTGGGAGAAAACGTTGCAGAAAATTAAGAACAGCGACTTGTTTGACAAAATAAGCACAAATGTTCGAAAGTTCGTCAATAATTATGTGCTGTGTAAGACATCCAAAGGAGCGTCTGGTGCGGAACAAACTCAAATGCACCCAAATCAGAAACCGAAAGCTGCCTTTCAAGTTATGCATACGGACATAACAGACAAATTGGGAACATCCAGCAACCAACAGCATATAATTGTCATAATAGATGCCTTTAAAATTATACGTATTTATTATACCACTAATAAGAATCCACACAGTACGTTGGCTGCCTTGAAATGTATGGTTTAACTTGTCATCAGCTGACGCCATTGAAAAAGAATAATTTAATCTACAGATTACACTAAGGCTATATACCTACCTATCTATCGCTAAAATTCATAAAAATAGACAAAGTCGATCTGACATTCGTTCATTCATCTATCGTCTTGGTAAAAATCTTTTTAGTGAACATGGTTTGGTTCTTATTTTTTAATTAGTTTGCTTTTTGCATTTTGTTAGTTTCGTATGTGTATTTTGTAGGTCTTCATTTAGGATTCGTTAAGGAATATAATATGGATGATAATTTGTCATGCGATGACGAAGTTACAGATTCGCCTTTGAGCCCGAATTTGAGTGGAAAAAAGATAAAATTAAATGATGGGAGTTCTCAAGAAAGTTTAAACAATAAAGGTAATAAATCTTAATAGGTGAGTGATCTATATAAGAAATTGTATGGCGTTAATATTGTATCCATCTTCTTGTTTTCTTTCCGTATTAGCCTCGTCAAGTAAGAACGAGAAAGATGATATTGTGGACAGTGGATTATCAGCTGATAAATCAGAAAGCACTAGCAGTGATGATCGAGGCACTGAAGCTACATCTGGCCCTTCCAACGAAGTTGTTAATGTAGGTCCGTCTGGCAGTAATATTCGAACTATTCTACTTAACATAAGGCGACCTAAACGTGGCAGGAATTATAGAAAACGTAAAACGCCAGATAGGGACTCTGACAGCAATGAGTCTTCCAGGGATTCCGATGATTTGTCTACTGATGATAATGTACAGCCCACGAGGGGAGTTGAAAATCCTTCAGAAGGGGATGATATTGAGGCCATAATAACCACACTATCAGAAGGATTGCCAAGCGCGTAAGTACATAGTTTTTATATTTTTAGAACTGAAATTATACTATAAATAAACATATTTACTCAAATTGGAGGGAGCTCTTTAGTATTGTTTATAAAATCAACATCATGATACACATTAATTATTGCTGAAGTTTAATACTGCATTTCAAACCAAAACTTGATAAGTTTTACTTTGAAATACAGTAAAAAAATGTTGCAAAAAAAAGTGCTCATCATTTGAAATGAAGTAGTATTTAATTTATGTCTAAGTCAATGATTTCAGAATAGATTTGATAGTTGTAGAGCCATTCATGGCTTAGCGGGAAGTACCACATCCTCACAGAATATTGGTCTTAAGGTGACCCCTATGTTAACATAGGAACTTACTTTAACTTTCAATACTTATTTTTATTTACCAATATACCTTTTATACTTGATGCACCTTTAAACAAGATAATACTTAACTAAAAAAAGACAATACTTGTACATTTAGATAAATATTCACTATGCAAGATATAAACTTGTATCTCTAAAGAATTTTTTTTTGAGGTATGAATTCTGATGACTAGCTTGCCCATATGTAATAACATTGATATAGCTTACTTATTTGCACAAAAAGAGCTGTAATTGTACCCAAATCAGTGGAATAAATACAATATGAATTTAGAGATTTCTCAAATATTAAAACAATCAGAATCTGTGTTGTGTGATCATAGCCTATTTATATTTATACTGTTGTCCCTATTTTACAAAAGATCTATAAAAAAATATATATTGTGTTAAATGTTTCTATGGTTAAATTAGATAAGATTTAGTATAAGTTTCCGTAAATCCACTTCTTCAAGTAAAAAACATACATTATTATTCTTCTATTTTTGTTTGCTTTCACGGATCTTAGGTAAGTAGAAATTCTGACTGTGCACATAGTAATGGATTTCAAAGCAAAGTAATGCCAGACTCCATTAATCATCTTATTTACAACAATTCCAATTTTATGGATTTTCAAGGTTATGCCACATATTCTTTTTAATACATTTCTAATTTTTGATAAAAATTTCTACCCATGATATTGAGCTGTTAAATTAGCTTTATCCATTTTTTATATATTTATTATTTTCACGCCTGTCTCCCTGTAGAGTTAGGCAGAGACCACAGATCTTCCTCTACGATCCCGACACACCATCCTTGCTACCTTTACACTCATCAATCTTTTCATTCATTCTTTCTCTCACTTTTATCATAGCGAAACGGCTCTCTGTTCGTATCTTCTCGCCCTCGTGGGAATCAAGACATGACAGGTGGTGAACCACGTCGCCGTCATTTTTTAACGAATTAGATATATTAAGATTCGTTATAGTGAATCCCAAGAGCCGCAAGGGAATTATTTTTTTATTAAAAGTTATATAGGTATAATTTTATTTCAAATCTTATTACATAATTTATGTGAAAATTATCTTGATATATTTTTTATACTTATTTTACACTTTTTATTTAGAATTGCACAATATTAATAATGATTGCATAATATTATTTATTTTATAAATAGGGTAATGTAAAGAGGCTGGTCACATCTTTCAATTAATTGTTAAATATTATTCAGTTCCCACATCGGGATATGTGGGAATTGAAAAGGCCATTATTGATACCGTAAAACAAACTGATTGGCTCAGTAGCAGATACTGGTCTGAAGCAATTACTCTTTTTTGTAATTACTAAAATATAATAAAAAATTATTGGCTAATCACAATTGTTTTTCCAATCCCCAGGAGTTCTAACAGTTCAAATACTGATTATAGCGTGGACAGCGACGCAGTAGAGCGCCTCCAAACTGATGACTCAGGTAGCGATGACGATGACCTCTGGTCTCGTTTTAACGCAGACTATGAGGAGGCGAATCGTTCACCACCCCCCGTACTGTTGAAAAAGCCTCCCAAGCACAACTATTCGATACTGAGAGGTAAGTTCAATTAAGTCTTTAGGAGTTAAACATTTTTTTACATTCAGTTACAGTTTGTGATGTATGTGAATACCCACTGCACCTTCGTTGTCAACTCAGCACCTTCTTTCGCTCTCTCTGTGATTAAACGCCATAACATAAAAACATTTTAGTTCTACCTTATAATATAACTAATTAATAGTGTATTATAAATACACTACACACTTTAAAAAAATTAAGGTCTGAGATATTGGCTGTATATTCTATTTTGTCATGTAAAAGGTTCCAAAGACCAACGGAAGGATTAATTCTATGGATAAATGACAATGTTATTCATGAAAGAATTAATGCTACAAACGAATGAATGCTATGATTTTAGTTATATTGCAGGGAAACCATTGAGCAAGTGCATCACCTGATAGAGAGCCTTTAACACTGTCTATAGACATCTAGAATATTATAAGCACTACAGAAGCATTGCCACCTTTAATAAAACTATAGTCTTATATTTTTTACACACACAGTATTATTATACAAATTATAAAGATGCTCCTATTGCTCGATTTACTTTCTGTTTCTTAGAAAAATAATTGTTATATTATCTTTGTTTAGAGGTGATTAACCGTGAGATGGGTCTGACATTTCCCGAGGGTAAAGCGGTTCAGACCAGTGTGATCTTCGAACAGAACTTCTGTGGCTCGCTGCACGCCGTTTACCGTCTCAAGAAGCTGCACAACCTCAACAAGCATAATGGTTGCGTTAACTCTATCAACTTTCACCCGGAAGGTTCGTTCGATACTGTGTATTGTAGACATTTTTCGTTTCTTCTGGATATTGCTAATTGGGTTGCTCAAGATGATGATACTTGTACTGAACTTGCTACCAACATTCCCTAGTTGGAGAGGCACAGAAAAAGAACTCGTTTTTTTCATAACCCATTTATGTCCCACTGCTGAACATGGGCCTCCCTATTTCGGGAGGCACGGACGTTAACCCAACACGCTTGTTCAATGTGGATTGTTGGGGTTACCAGACTCGGAATAAATATTCATATATATATTTATTCCGATCCAGGGAACGAACTCAGGACCATTGACTCATTGACTCCGTGGGCGAGGGGCCTCGCCACTGAGCCAATTGGGTTGTAAGATGACAAATCACACATTGCTTCAATCCGACGATTGAGGCAATGAATACAGAATGATGGTGATTTAACCATCACATAGTAAGCCAAACATCATCTCATAGTAACACAGGTCAGGCTGGTCACTTTTGTTGGAGGACCGACACCCGATGAAGTGGAGATTGCGTCTTGGCAAACGTTGTTGTGGGGTGCCTCCCGGCCACCTACATGGTGCGACGATTTATTATATTAAAAAATTACGATTAATTTATTTAGTTTTATATTTATATATCGTTTCTCTTGCCCAATTGCTACATTGCCCAAGGATATACAATAAGTTCCCGAGAGTATCTCTAGACAAAACATGTAGAAAAATTGTCACGCCCGCTTCCCTTAGGGGTAGGCAGACCACAGATCTCCATCCACCACAATCCCTACACCTTCCTTGCTTCGTCCATACTCATCAATCTTTTCATACATCCTTCCTCTTACATTCATCGTAGTGAAACGGCTATCTGTTAGTGGCTTCTCGACCTGGTGGGAATCAGGACGTGATGGACGGCGAAACACGTTTGTCAATTATTTAACAATTACAAATTACGAATTGCAATTTATATGTTGCTGATCATGTGTAGTCACTATTGGGTAAAAGCCACTCATGCATTCATCTCTTGCTATGTCTGATATCGTCCACCCATCTTTTTCTTTGTCTCTTGACAATTGGACCTTTATCAAATCACATTGTAGGAATTAAATCTACATAATATTCTAAACACTGTAATATCATCACTTGTATTTATATCGTTTTATGTATATTATTATTATATATGATATGTATGTATTTATTTATATATAACTATATATATATAAGCATATATGTATGTGTAGACGATTACGAAAAATGACCGAATCTGTATGTCTCAAAATGGGCCAGCTTATCTAACCATATACTATGCTCCATCCAATTTCACCTCAAAACTGTTAAAAATAAAATGAACTCCAATATCTCATAATTTGAGCTATTTGAAAAGAGGACCCCTTAAGGTTAAGCAATTCCTTCTAGGCCATCTCCTAGCGTCTGGCTCGGATGACATGAACGTAATAGTTTGGGACTGGGCGCGCAAGACCGCGTTGAAGACCATCAAAACGGGCCACAAGTCCAACGTGTTTCAGAGCAAGTTCTTGTATTTGAACGCCAGGAGTCAGCTCAACATCGTCACTTGCGCCCGGGATGGACAGGTAAGTTTTAAAAATGGCAATAACATAAAATACCCTATATCTATATAAATAAAAATATATAAAGTATACTTTTTTTTATTAAACCTTAAGCTACTTTTAAGAAGATATTCGCTGTATGTACGTAGGTGCGCTTGGTGCAATGCTCGCCGAGCGGGGGCAGCAGCGGGGCAGGTGTGGCCCGGCGGAAGTTGGCGAGCCACTCGCGCGCGGCCCACAAACTGCACGTGAGCCCCTCAGAACCCCACGTGGTGCTATCGGCCGGTGAGGACGGGCTGGTGATACAGTGCGACGTGCGCACCGACCGACCCAACAGGTATCATCGATGAGACTTACATACTTCACTGAAACAACGACCTAAAATGAGACCCTTGGCGCCTTCAGGAAAATACATCCCCACCATGAAATAAACTCCTTTACGAAAAGTCAGTCTGTGTTTAAAACGGCCCGACTGGTGATTTATCGGAGAGTGCTTGTTGAGTGAAATACAACCGGTAAAAGAAATTTATGTTGCGGATGTAGATGGAAGGGGCGGCGAGAAAGACCAAGGAAAACGTACGTTGACCAAATTGCCGAAGTTTTTAGGAAAGACCAGTTCAAGAGTACCCTTCACCGGGGAGCTTGCATGAGCAAAGTGATAAGTGTGAAGGAAGCAAGAAAAGTATGCCGAGATCGTAGAAGATGGAGGTCTGTTACCTGTTTCCCGTAGAGGTAGGTAGAAACCACAGATCTCCACACTCATTACTCTCGATGCAAGATAGAGTTAAGGGGCGAGGGTAGTCTTGATCTGACCTTTCCTAAAAACTTCGGCAATTCGGTCAAGGTATGTTTGCCTTGCTTTTCCGACCCTTCCATCCACATCCACAACTTAAATGTCTATTACCAGGTGTCTTTCATCCATCTTCTCTATGTGCCCAAATCATCTAAGCATCCCTTTCGCAACTTTTGTCACGACACCTTCTTTTATTCTTCACAGGTTCTGTTTGCTTTTTTAAACTGTTCTGAATTTCCTCATTATTTTTTTCATTCACTTCTTTTTTAATATTGTGTATGCGTGTGTCATTAATTAACGATTCATTCATTCATTATTTATTTTTCTTTATTAGCAATTAGTTATAACTATTGCCAATGCCAATGTCGAGTAAAATATTATAATATCAAATCTCTTAAAATGTAACCAGTCAGCTTTGTTACGTTACATTTTGATAAAATAATGGCTATTCTATCAAAATCTTATATAGACTTTTTCTGTGAACTTAAAAAGTCACGAACACGAATTTATTTCATATCACTTCACTATACGCTTTAATTAGTTCGATTATATTGTACAATACGCCACCAAAAATTAAACAGTATAACTGATAATAATATAAGATTATGAAAATCAACTAAAAATACAACATCACTGATGTAAGTTGGCGGGAAAAGTCGCATTCATTATTTATTATTTCCTCAGGTTATTGCAAGTGAAAGAGGGGGATCTGACGATCCCGTTGTACAGTGTAGCGGGGCATCCCCGTGCCAATGAGCTGTTGCTTGCTGGACGCGACCGTTACGTGCGCACCTACGACCGCCGTCACACCGCCAGACCCCTCCACTATTACTGCCCACAAAACTTAGCGGATCGATTGGCAAGTAATTTATATAGTATATCTATATATTATATTATAGAATAGAAGAAGCTTTATTCCATCTCTTATGGTATAGGCAAGCAAACGAGCAAGCGTGTCACCCGATGGGAAGCAATCAACGCCGCCCATAGACATCGGCAATGTCTACCATTGCAGAAGCGTTGCCGGCCTTTAAGAAATCTGCAGGTTTCTTTTAGAAGGATCAAATGTCTCTTATAAAGAACACAAATTCGACAGACAGCAATAACACTTTTGGTAATAATAATAAGGTTGTGGTTTCGATTCGACCATTGGACTACTGATGTGAACCATATTTTCCTAGCAATAACTATACTAGCGTGGTTGGAAGAAGGTAACGTGTATAGTAAACCCTTCTATAACGCGGTAGATTGGTTCCGCGTTGTAGGAAAACGCGCTATAGGAGGAATCACTCAATACACAATCGATGTTCTTCAAAAACTAGGAACATAAACAATTAACATAAAAAATTTAATTTTATAAGAGCACTATGTGCAAACGCATGCAAACAAATTGATTAGGAACTGTCAAATCAATATAAATTTCACAGTACACAAATATTTGATTTGGAAAATATTTATCGCGTTATACGAGAGAAAACACTAGTTATACAAGGGATATGAAATCGCGTTATAGAGGGATAACTGTATATATGTGTGTGCGTGCGATTACGCGTATGCATGTGTTTGTATGCATATATTATTGAGAATAATGGTATTATTGTGATTGATAACGACATTGTGTGTGTTAATAATTACGGAATTGTTTTTTTATAATAATAATTTTCAGTTACCAATTGCAGGACAAATCTAAAAAGAAGACACGCAGGTCAATGATGCACTTAACGTGTGCGGTGTACAACCACGACGGCACCGAGATACTGGGCTCGTACAACGATGATGAAATATACCTTTTCGATACAAAACTCGACGTGTATGATAAGTGAGTAACTTCATATACTTTTATTGTATTTATATAAATAAAAATGAATCGCCGAAATGTATGTACGCGCATAACTTCAGACCGTCTGCACCAAATTAGATCATTCTTTTTTTGTTGTGTTTGTTATTAGCAGGACAACGTTTGTATAAAGGGTAATTTTCAAAGAAATTGTACGGAAAGACATGTCAGACAACAAAAGAAACGTCAGTATTGATAGATTTTCATCCAATTACCCATTCTTTTGTACTACAAAAGCAAAACTTTGTTTTTGCTTCGTGCTGGTTTTTCCTCTGAGGTTTCTCTCTTTTTTTTTCCAGTAGGTACACCACCCGTGCGAAGCCGGGAATTTATAAAACAAGCGGACTTTGCTTAAAAATGTAACTGGACGTAATAGATTTAGAAACAAATAGTTGTAAAGGTTAAAATTATCGTTGCTTATATTAGCACTAGCACAGTGGAACAGCATTATTTATAGATCAGGATATTTATCAACATTGTCAGATATATTTTAAGTGCGGTTCAAAGATGCCAAATTACGTTAAGGGGCCGTGAGGAGATCAACTATATACTATAAACTTCAAATCCAACGGACAACTTTAAAATAGTACCAGTTTTAAAAATATTTAAGTAAATATATAAATAAATTCGGAAGCCCTTTATTTAATAATTTCAGAATGGTAAATTGCAAAATAGGTGTCACACAACTGTTACTGTCAAGGACAAAGAGGGTTCAAAAATCGTGAATTTTGTGTGACGTAATTTATGGATGGACCCTAAGTTATCTTCGTCGCCATCCCTATTCCGGAACATGAGGATATCTTGCTCCCGAATCCTATTGACGAAATTGAAAAGACTTTCGGCTAACGGTGATATTGCGCAATACTTATTGCGTTGCGGATGTGTAAGGAGATCATTGATTGGTTTTCATTAGGCGACACGCTTGATGCTTCTGCAGCGCTTATATTCTCGCAGATGTCGATGGGCGACGTTGATTATTTTTATTTGTATCAAGTGACACGGTCGTTCATTTTCCTCCATTCGTCCATGTTTTTAAGAAATGCCAGATCAAGAGTACCCTTAACCGGCGAGCTTGCATGAGGAGAGTGATGTGTGTGGAAGGAAGCAAGAAAGGTGTGCTATGTTCGTAGCAGATGGAGGTCTGTGCCTACCCTTACAATCTTTAAAAAAAATTTAAAGACCAACGTTGCTGTAACCCCTCCTGTGTTGCAGATGTGTGTGGGGCAGTGTTGATTGTATTCATTTGCATTTCACAATCTTTTTTTATGTGATAGGAAGGCAAACGAGCAAGCGTATCTGCAATATCAAAGGCATCACAGTTGCGTTGACGGCCTTTAAGATATAAGTAGGCTTGTTTTTTGAAGGTTTTAATATCGTAGCGGTCCGGAAATCTCGTTGAAGGCTGGTTCGATAGCGTGGTGGTGCGTGAAATGAAGTTTCGGGAAAAACGTACCGTACTGAATTGCCACTCATCCAGCTAACCCATTTGTCGGCAGGGATGATATAAACCCGGAGCGCGTAGGCTTCCAGCATCGGTACGGAGGGCACCGCAACAGTGCGACGTTCAAGGGCGTCGCGTTCTTCGGGCCGCACAGCGAGTTTGTGGTGTCGGGCTCCGACTGCGCGCACGTGTACGTGTGGGACAAGAGGACGGAGGCCATCGTGCAGTGGCTGCGCGGGGACCGGCAGGGAGTTGTGAGTACTTTGGCGCTCTGTCATATCGTAGTAAGCACAGCTAGAATAAATAGTCGCAACCGTGCCGTGCCGACCGTCCCGGGATCGGGCTCCCCCGGGTACTATGGTGCCTTACCACAGCATGCAGGACTCTACTGGGGTTGACCTCCATCCTCCCTTGCGTCTCGTGGGATTCACTAAAGACGAATTTAATATACCTAATTTGTTGAAAATAACGGCGACGTGGTTCTCCACCCGTCACGTCCTGAATATCACAAGGGCGAAAAGCGACCAATGGAGAGCCGTTTCGCTGCAATGATTGGTAGCGGATGGAGCTCTGTTGTCTCTGCCAACCCCTGCGGGGGATAGGCGTGAATATTTATAAAAAAAATAACCAAAACAAACTGGTGAAATATGTGGGAGTAGAAAGATGAATTTATATCAAATTGAAGTACACTGCAATGAGGCTGAAAGTGTTATTATTTAAACTGATTTTTCAGGTTAACTGTATAGAAACTCACCCACGATTCCCCGTGTTGGCGACAAGCGGTCTTGATAAGGACATTAAGATCTGGATACCAAAAAGCGACTCTGATCCCGATTTTGAGGGCATTGAGGAGGTAAATATGTTTTCATAGTTAATCTATGATATCAATTTCCTAGGAAGAAAAATTAGAGCAAGAATTTTTCTTAGTTCAAATTAGGCCCATATTTATCCTCCGAAATCAGCAGTCAAACGTGTCTTTTTAGTGGGAGAACCATTTTCCAGCATAGATTAACCAGTTTGACCAAAGACTGAATGGCTGATAATATATTGGTCATTTCTGTTATGCTTGTTTCTGTATAGTCTTGTCCACTGTTGTTTTGTCTTATATCTGTCTTGAATTATATCTGCAGTAGGTCAAACATATATATATATTTAGATTGAGCTAGGTGGCGCGAAATGGGTAGGTCTAACCATGATACATAAGCGATAGCTTGGTGACCGAGCCATTTCAACCGTTATGGGATTAATAGATATTGTTTATGTTATTTTTTTATTTTACAGGTACTGCGAGAGAATGCTGTGTGTCAGCGGAGTCCTTTGTTCAACGATTTTTTACCTACACTCTATAACGCGTGGAACAGGGAGGACATACAGTTCCCGGACGACGAGGGCTCCAACATCGAGTTCAACGCCAATACGTGTACTGTCTTCTAGCGAAACTAGTGAGGCGCATTTTATATGCAGCTGTGTATCTGAAGTGTGAAATCGAACAATCCGACTACTAGTCAATCGATTTATCGTAAACGATGGAATTATTCGATATCATTCACTGTGTACACTCGGCGTCAAAAGTGAATAATTTGAAACCGGTCGTTCATCATAATTTGTGTGTACGGTCAACATCAAAAGTGAATGACGAGACAAAACTGAAAAAATTCCATAAACATTCCTGTTTCATGATTAAACTGAATTTTAGGAAGGCAGACAGAGACATTTCATTGATGTTTTCTTTAGCTCGTTTGCTGGGTGATGTTTGTTCCCATAGAATCAATCCATAAAAGTGGATTGTCGGTCGCCATTACAATTTGAAACATTTTCTTAGTATAGTGAATTATTCAATTTTAATTTGAACGCGTGATAAAAATAACATACGTAGAGCATAAAATTAAAGAAAACTCAAAGATATGCCCTTGCGTCTACAGCAGTTGCTTACTAACCGATAAACATCTTAGACAATATTTAGATAGTTTCTACTACCGACATTAGGAATGAAACAACTATACATAAGCGGGATTTATTTGAATTTTAGTTTTCGGTGATACTGGTGTTCATTGTAATATGTCAACAGATACAGTTGAATTTGCTTGAATATGTAAACTTATTTACATTACAATTTATTATTGACTTTTCATGTTGACTGTACGATGATTTTGACCCTGTAGTGATGTGAAACATATAGAAAGTGCAGGCTTTATGTAGATATGTATAGTGACAATTAAAAAAAATTTCATGTTAACTATGTCATGAATAAACGATTGAAGGCTACTTTAAAGACTTACAGTCAATTTAAACGCGTGTGATGACTTTTTATATTGTCTCCTAAAGTCTACAAGGCTTCGGGTAGAGCGGTCACATTAAGAAGATGGACATTTGCGGTGTTGTGTCGACTAGTATTTGCCGTTAACTAAAATAAAATTATATGCAAGAAATACCAACATCGCGTGTGTAGTTGTAATAAAAATGTAGCTCTTTTGTGATTCCATGCAAAAATTTAAAACCTAAAAATATACAAGATATTTTTTATTAGTTGTACAAGAATTACAATCACTTAACTCATAACTTTTTTGAAATTATTAAATTCAAAAAATTGAACAAAAATATGCCTTCGAGTTATGGAACCTACTTATATTTTCATGGTGTGAATATAACTAAATATATATATATATATATATATATATATATATATATATATATATATATATATATATATATATATATATATATTAGGTGTACAAATAAGTTTCCGCAGTTTTTTATAAAAAATTAGGAATTTATTGTAAAGGAAAAGTACATTACGTTTTATTCAAAGTATTTTCCATCATTTGCCACTACTTTTCCCCATCTTTCTGGCAACATTCGGATACCTCGTCGAAAAAACTCTTCATCTTTTGACGCTATCCACAAATCTACCCAATTTTTGGTGTCTTCATATGATGTGAAGCGCTGCTCAGACAGACCATGTGCCATCGACCGGAACAGGTGATAATCAGAAGGGGCTAAGTCTGGTGAATACGGCGGGTGGGGTAAAACTTCCCAGTTGAGTGTTTCCAAGTATGTTTTTACCGGCGCCGCAACATGTGGACGAGCATTATCGTGTAAAAGAATAATTTTGTCGTGTCTGGAGTAGTAATGGGCGCGTTTTTCCTTAAGTGCCCGACTCAATCTCATCAATTGTGTTCGGTAGAGAGCTCCAGTAATGGTTTCGCTTGGTTTCAGCAATTCATAATACACGACACCAAGCTGATCCCACCAAATACACAGCATGAGTTTTTTTCCATGAATATTCGGCTTAGCTGTCGATGTTGATGGTTCGCCGGGCTTAACCCATGACTTTCTCTTCTTTGGATTATCGTAGTGAATCCATTTTTCGTCACCAGTGACTATACGATGCAAGAAACTCTTTTTTTTATTCCTGGCAAGCAGCATTTCACTCATGCATAATCGGCGTTCAACGTCTCTCGGCTTTAGTTCATATGGAACCCAATTTCCTTGTTTTTGAATCATTCCTAACGATTTTAAACGATGTGAAATTGCTTGTTGAGTCACTTGTAGAGTAAGTGCAAGTTCTTTTTGCGTTTGGGACGAATCTTCCTCCAATAGTACTTCTAATTCCATGTCTTCGTACACTTTCGGCCTTCCACTGCGTTCTTTGTCTTTAACGTCAAACTCACCGTTCTTAAACTTTTGAAACCATTCCTGACAACTTCTCTCACTTAAAGCAGCTTCACCATATGCTTCTAGAAGCAATCGATGCGCCTCAGCTGCAGATTTTTTCACATTAAAGAAGTAAATCAAAAGTTCCCGCAAATGATGCTTATTCGGAATAAAACTTGACATTTTTGCACGAAAAAAATTACGTGATGCTGATACGGAATCACTAGTACTTTAAGGTTATGGTGTTGCCAGATGACTAAACTTGGGATATTACGTTTTACATCTGACAATTTCTCCATAACCTTCTGGTGGGGCCATCTTTTGACAAACCGCGGAAACTTATTTGTACACCTAATATATATATATATAATATATAAATTATA